>JAIUZE010001068.1:0-229755 GCA_022085475.1 Heliosperma pusillum | reverse complement strand
GCCATTTATGAGCTAATATCGTCTTCTAGGCGAATTCCTATGTTCTAACCTGTTTTGTAGGGAAAGTGACGTTTCTACGCCCTTTTTCTATATTCCCGAGCATTTGCCTAGAACCCGACGATTTGAAGAAGAAAGCTTGACCAAGTGAAAGGCATTTCAAGAAGGTTCACTAATTCGAAAGAGAGAAGGAGTAAAGACAGTTTCGTAGTTGTCGGAAGATCAATCAATTAGGCGGAAGAATTCATCGCTTTACATCAAAACCTATCAACAAACCCGATTGGAGAGGTCAAGGGGGATGATGGAAGTCAAGTCAAAGCGAAGGAAGATGAAACGTTAGTCAAGAGCTTCTAGATGTCCACTTACCCTTGCTGATCCGAGCATGACGGCTTCAACCTCCTACTTTTGTCCTATGTGTTTAATGCCCGACCTCTTCTCCACGAAACCCTAATGCTATAAATAGATGCTCTAAGCCCCTCTTCTAAGAGCATCCACATCCATCTCAATCTCTATCTCATACAACTCACAACATCTCCTTTATTTTCTCTTTAGTTTTTAGTCTTTCTAGTTTAGATTTTCTTCTTCTTTTGTCTTTTGTTCTTAGTTTATTTATGTCCATTTCATATCAAAACATTAGTTTAGTTCAATAAGAATTTCAATCTTTGTAGTCTACTTTGTTGGGTACAAGTATTGTAATTCAAGGAACGATTATTCTATGCAAGGGATTCCTATTATCGTTATCACTTTCGTTGTTGATCGTCCCTAGGTATTCCTAATTTATCCTTTGCTTATTATCCTTTATTGTTTTCCATTTGATTGTTACTTTCTATCCATATCATTTAGATTTATTTTCATGTTGTTATAATCGTAATTTCATTCCTTAGATTGCCAAATAGCGTCGTTATTATCGCCACATAAAGAGTCTAAGTTATTGTCAATAACCAACTAAAAATGTCTATCCTTATTTTCATTGTTAATATCATCTTAAACATAAACATAATCATGAGTGAGTAGTCACCTTTCTAGGGTGTAGGGTAGCCATGTTGGATTGATTAAAAGATGACAATTGGATAAAAGAAATTGTGCCTTTAAAACATTGTGTTTATGCATGTTTGGACTTTAACGATAGTTGACGATTCCTGATCACAATCATTGACTAGTATGAAATTCTTTCCAAGGTAGACATACGAGATTTGAATAGACAAAGCATGACATAGTGGATTAAGACCTAGTAAATCGCCTAAATGCCTGCTAGACCATCTGATCTATGATTGTAATGAACACACCATTCTTACGATCGCGCAATGAATTATTTGCATATCCTAAATCCAATTTCATCAATATGTCAATCTACATGTGTGAACCTACTTCCCTAGATGCTTCTCATTATTGTTAATTCATCATTTGCTTTATTGTTTTCATTTAGTTTGCTCTTATTTTATTTTTATTTATGTTCTTTATTAGTTTAGAATTCAAAACCTCAAAACCCAGAAAATCGTTAGATAAAACTCAATTGTGAGACGATTCACAATCCATAGGAAATACCATCTCCCTGAGGATCGACCCCTACTTCCCTAATTACATTAATTTGTTATTAGCCTAGTCTGGGTAATTTATCTTTGTATCGGGCTCGCGACAGGTCTTATCAAAAGGTGAATTTGATTCACGAGTATTTGAGTTGCTATGCTAATAATTAAGTAATAACCAAATATTCATCTAACATGTTGATATGAAAGAAAAATTTACAAACTATGTAAATTTTTTGTCCTTTATTTATATAAAAAAACTGCTAAAAATAAAGTAATTAACAAATTGAGTCGGAATTAAAAATAGAATCATTTTTTTTTTGACAATCGGGTTAATGAGTTTTACAACTTAATAGCACGCTTAGCTAATCTATGAGCGGCTTTATTACAAGATCTAGGAACAAAGGCAAAAGAAATACAATGAAAGTTAGCCGCAAGATCAATGATGTCATTAATCGTATTCCTAGTCCAGTGCAAAAGTTGGGAAAACTTCACGACCTGAGCAAGAACCTGCAGACAATCAGAGAAAACATTAATATGAAGGATGTTATGAGACAACGCCCACTTCAATGCCTCCCTAATTGCCAATGCTAGCTTCAGCTTGCTCGGCATTCTCAGCACGTCCTTTGATACAGAATTCTGATACAACATCATTACCAAATATGATACACCCACCAAACCCAGCAGCAAGAACCTTAGACCACGCAGCATCTACATAAATATCAGGCCGAGAGTAACTCAGAGAACTCTGAATCAACGGGAAGGAGACTCCATTCCTAAGATTAGACATGTCTTCCTCCAAACGATTTCTTATCTTCAGCGGAAAGAGCTAGGTTAAACGACTCTTGATAAAGTAAGATAGCACCAATTGGAGAACACTTGGTATTATCAAAGACCTTTCTGCACCTTACTACCCAAATAGTCCAGATAGTACACACGAAGGAAAGACAAGCCTCTTGTTTATTATTAACCTTCAAAAGAACAGAAAGCGAATTGCAAACCCAAGACTGCAAGGTCAAATTATCCCTTGACTGTGCCCTAATCCCTAGAAGGCTTCCAGCCCAAACTCTGTTAGCAAAAGAACAATCGCGGAAAAGGTGGATAGGCGTTTTCGTTTGCTGGGAATCACATAGCAAGCAAGTAAAGGATCCATCAAAACCCCTTTTTAAGAAGCCTTCTCCAGTGGGCAAAGTTTCAGTGAGAAGTTTCCAAATAAGAATTATCCAACTTCTTGGGCCTGGTAGGTTCCATAGGATTTTTTGAAAAACACCCATATAAGCAATTGGAACTCTTCAGCGGTCCTTCGGGGTAGCCAAGGTATTCCAAGAACTTTGTAGTGCAATCTGATAGCCAATCTTGACCGAGTAATTCTCTGTCGACGAAGCCGACCAGAATAAATTGTCGCTACCTTCAGAGCATCTAATTGGAATAGCAAGAATGTCCTTCACACAACTTTGATAAAAAAACATAGTCATAAGCCCATGGTTCCAGCAATTGTTGTTATAAAAAAGATTTTTGATTTTCAAGTTGCTCAAATTAGGCGAACCAGTAAGAAGTTCTAAATATATAGGTTTTGGCACAGTTCCATTAACCCATTTGGTATTCCAGTCACGAAGATCAGAAGATGGAGAGATGTTTCAAGCTATACGAGGTTTAATTAGTTGAAGGCCTCGGACAATACCTTTCCATCCCCATGAAGAACTACACTTGCCATCATTAAAAAGCATATCACCATCCTGCCATTTTAACCCATATTTAGCACCAATAGACTTATTAAGAATAGAGTTTGGGTGGGTGATGAGTCTCCATCCAATCTTTACTAGACGTGCTTGATTAAACTCCTTCATACGTCTAATACCCAGACCACCATTTCCTTTAGGTTGACTTAGACAACTCCTACTACACCAACTAATAGAAGAAGATTTCTTGTGACCAACCAACCAAAAATGTGACAAGATAGAATTTAATCTTTTAGTCACACTTACTGGTATTTTTAATACCGATAGAAAGTAAACAGAAAGGGAGGACAAGACAGAAGAAATCAAAGCCAATCTACCAGCCGACGAAAGAAGAATACAATTCCATGAAGATAACCGCTTCCTAACCTTGTCAATGATAAACTCAAAAATTTCCCGTTTAGTTTTACTGCGACCTGAGAGTCCCACATCAGTAGGAATACCCAAGTAGAAACCCATATTAGTGCCACAAGATATACTAAAGGTCTTCAGACATTTTCGAGCAAAGGAAAGACTGGAACCCGAACTTAAAGTCATAGAAGATTTGTTATCATTAATAACTTGACCCGAGGCTTGACAGTAATCCTTAATAACTTTGTTCAGATTAACACAACTTTTAGGATTACCTTCAATAAAAAACATAGAGTCATCTGCGAAGAAAATATGAGAGATAGGTATACTGTTTCTGCTAACCTTTATTCCTCGGATAAGTCCATCCTTCTCCATACTAAGAATGTTTAAGGACAGAATCTCAGTACACAATACAAAGATATAAGAAGAAAGAGGATCGCCTTGACGAAGACCACAAGTCGGGTGGATACGCCTTGAAGGAACTCCATTAACTAAGATTTCATACGACACCGTCGTAATACACCTCATAATCAATTGAATGAAATTACAGGGGAATCCCATCAAAACGAGCGTACTTCTGATAAAGTTCCAATCCAAGCGGTCATAAGCTTTGCTCATATCCGCTTTGAAAGCCATCCTACCATTTTTAGATGAAGAGATCTTTTGTAATATTTCATTAGTAATCAATATATTATCACTAATATTGCTCCCGGGAACAAAAGCAATTTGGAATTCACTCACTAATTTCCCCATAAACTTCTTCAATCTATTTGTGATACACCTTGTAATAATTTTCATTATGACATTACACCTTGTAATATAATCGTTGATTTAATAAAGCTAAGGTGTTAACGTCCATTTCACACGACTAATTTGAGCTAAGGTCCCTATCAAATAGGGTGACTTTGGAAATTGTAATGGAGGCAAGTAAGAGACACACTATTTATAATAAACTAGCATAACATCCTTTTCAAAGAGACTTTAAAAAAGACCTTGTTATTTGTTAAGGTGACTTAATCAATGTGAATACAAATTCTAATTTAAGAGTCTACGATTCATCTTAAACTTAAAACTGATAAAATTTATATTAAATTATGACTCTTGTTACCTAAGAAATACAAAAATAAAGTTATGTCTTTATTACCGACATATATGTGTTAGTATTTAACTCGTCTTGTGTTTAAGACAAATAATATCCGTCTTGAGTCTTCACCTAGACATATATTAAAATGAAGAGTAAATTACAAATAACTCCCTTATATAATCAACATTTTTCAAATAACCCCCTTTTATAAATTTTTATCCAAATAACTCCCTTTTAAAACATATTTTTATACTTATCAATGCCTTGTTGTCCAGAATTATACTTATTTTAATAAAAGCCGACTTATCCTTCCTTAAAACATAATTCCTAGACCGATACTTTAGTTTCATAGCCCCATATCTGTTCCAAACCTCTCTCAAAAGATAATAAGCTAAGTTTATTTTTAATTCACTCGAATCATACCCACTCAAGTCTCAACTTTATAAGTTAGATTTCTTATTTTAATGGACTATTTCGTGATTAATGAAGTAGATAAGAGTTCAATATCTCATGCAAGTGAAAAATGAATGAAAAAATTGAGTTTTTTTTTCTGAAAAATTCAAAATTTAAGTCTCATTAAAGAAAAGAGGTATTGATTTGTTTAAAAACATGTTTTAAAAGGGAGTTATTTGGATAAAATGTTATAAAAGGGAGTTGTTTGAAAAATGTTGATTATATAAAGGAATTACCTAAAATGAACAACATAATTAGGAGGACGAACCCGGTAACGTGAGATGACTTGTGAAGTTGTCATCTAGAAACTCTTTCATTTCCACTCTCCCTATATAAACCCAACACACACCTTCATATATTTCATCTACAAACACTTCAACTCTTCAAATATTTCCAGCATTCCCTCCTAAAATACAAACAAAATACCTACTTTTTAAATTTATTTAAATCCCTCATTATTAATTCCATTAATCTCAACAACAATGGCCAGACTACTAATCACTGCCCTTTTCGCCATCCTCGCTGTCGTCGCCGTTGCGCAATCCCCCGCTTCCGCACCTGCTGCTTCGCCATCATCCTCCGTAACTAAACCACCCACCGCTGCCGCAACTCCTCCCACTGTCGCCTTCACTCCTGCTACTTCTCCGGTGGCTACTCCACCTACCGCCGCTGAGGGCCCCACCGCAGTTTTCGATGGACAGAGTCCCTCTACCACCCCTTCTGCCGCGCCTTCAAACGGTGCCGTTTCGTTGAATAGAGTCGCTGTTTCTGGTGGATCATTTGTCGCTGTTGCTTTGGTTTCTGCTTTTATGTTCTAGAACCACTTTTCTTCAGCTCTCTGTTTTCTTCGCATATTATTTATTGATTTGATTTGATTAAATTCATTGACTTTATTTCCACCTAATTCCATTTGAAGGTGGTCGATTGTATTTGCATTTTTGGAGAGTTTGCTTCACGGCTACTATTCTATTTGTTGCTCCTTAGGTTAATATAATTATCCTTATTGTTGGTCAGTAAGTGGATTATATATTTAATAGTGTAGTTTTTGAGTATTTTAATAAAGTTTTCGAATTTTTTATTACAAATTATGAGTTTCATTATAAATTTTTTGAGTTAATTCATTTGAACATTAAACTCAAAGAAAATTACAATAGAACTAAACAAACATCATATATAAGACGAGTGAAATATATACCAAAATGGAGAATTTGGGATCTGGTTTTGTTTTCTTTTGTACAACTCAATCGAGTGGGTGTCAACCAATCGAGTGGGTTGAAGTTTATTCATAATACGTCTCTAATCCCTTCTAAATCGTTTAAGATGTCTTAAAGAGTTGTAATCCTCTTTTGCATAATTCACAACGTTCTAATCATCTCAGAGAGAAAAGCGAATCTTTGATTCACCAAAATTCAAGCTTTCTTCCTCGCATTGATTTTAGTCCTTCTTGTTGATAATTTAGCACAAGGGAAAATCTGTTGCACAAATTCTCATTTGTGACGGGACGACCCGTCGCAAGCTTGTGACGGGTCAAGCTCTCCTCACAAAGTACAAGTAGGAAGGCAAGTGGGGATCCACAGATCGCCCCGTCGCAAGTAAGACTTTCTAAACCGGTTGAAGCTCATTTCGCTATAAAAACGTAAAGGAGGATCATATCCAATCATCCAACATCATACAACATTCCAACAATAAGAAATCACATATTCATACTTAGATTCCCTCGATTTTTCGTCATTTACATACATATTATTACTTATTTATTAAAATTTATACAAACCTAAAACAAAAAAATAATTGTATAACTTACTAATATTTTATAAAGTAAAAGTACTAGATTTTATATTCATTCACTATTAATGTTCAATAATGATTTCCAGATTAACTAAATGATTTTTTTAAACATCTTAAATCTGAAATATTATTGAAAGGAAGAAATTTTCCCACGTGTAAGAATGTAAGATATAATAAATTTGGTAGTATACAAAACATTTTGCTAACCTAAAAACTTTTTCAAGTACAAAAACAAAAGAATAATTAAACACCCACCATTTTCATTAAATTAAATATTAACATATATATACTCATATGAAAGAGCTATTCGTAAAGAATTTAATGGTAACATTTTTATAATTTTTGAACATATATATTTTTCGAAATGTTATAGTCAAAGGCTTATTTCGAAAAAGCAAAACGTCATATATAAAAAAAGAAGGGAGTACTATATCTAATTTAATAATACTCGTAACTTACAAAATAAATGAAAAGACAAAATAAAAGGTGGGTAATGGTTGTGTAATGTCTATAAAGTATAGAATTGTTTTCATCCACTAATCATCCATACTTCATGTTGTTGGTCATATGAATTGTTTGAATTTTAATTTAAATCATATTTTTCACTTGATTAAATTTAAATCATTTTCATGCGAGAATATTTTTATTCATTTGTTGAACTTCGTTATGTTGATGTTTTTCCTTTTCGGAATATAAATTATTTATTAACTTTAGAGCATCAAGGTAGAGCACCACGTAAGTAGTTTGAAGAGGTAAGATAATTGAAAAACCTACATGAATGATATAAAAAAAACTTAAGATTGTAACGGATAAATTTTGAATGTATTATTTTATTAGTATATAGACACAAATAAATGATAATTTATTTTCTGTCAATTGGTTGGAAAGTTTCTAGAACAAATTTTGGATAACTATTTTGTTCGCAATAATATTTTTTTCACTTTGTCTTATTAATTTTCGGCTTATGTATTGAAAATATCTTATATTACTATATGTGATTTGATGCTAGATTTTTTGTATGCTTAGCCTAAAAATTGAAAAAATAATGTTCATTTTTGTTTATTTAGATAAACATCAAAATTTTAATTATAAAAAACTATATGTAACTCGTACATTTCACGGGTAACAAAACTAGTTATTTTGTTTAAAAGAAAAGATATCATAGTCGTTAGGTGGACTAAAAAATATCACAAATTCTTATTTCAGACCGAGGTATCCGTCTTAAGCTTAAGACGGATACCATATTCTCTCACAAAATACCCATCAAGGGTGAGTGGAGAGCACATGGGGGGAGCCCACCTTGTCCCCTCTACCCATTTCCTCTCACAAAATACCCGTTGTAAGATCCGACCCGTCTTAAGCAAGACCTACTGAAAAAATATTAATACCAAATTGAAAGAAATGATCAAGATAATTGGGCGGAAGAACGCGGTAACGTAGCGGTAACGTAATAGCGTTGGTTGAGTTACTTGAGTAATTGAGTTGTCAACTAGTCGTCTTAATAATCTTGATAACTTGATAAGTAGTTAAACTAATGTAAATTCTTTTGACTAATTCCATAACTCCCTTCTATATAAACCCTTACTCATCTCTTCTCATTTTTTTCATACTCTCTACAAACTCACTTCCACTTCAACATCTTCATTATTCTTCAAACACTTGAGTTCATCTTATTCATCTACTGTACATTACAATGGCAAGACTACTAATCGCTATCATCTTCGCCATCCTCGCCGTCGTTGCTGTCGCTCAATCCCCCGTCTCTGCTCCCGCTAACTCTCCACTGTCACCCGTAACTAAACCGCCTACAGCTGCCGCAACTCCACCCTCTGCCGCCAACGTACTTCCCGCCGGTTCCCCTATGGCTACTCCACCAACTGCTGCAGCTGATGTACCTGCTGCGGGGCATTCAAACGGTGCTGTTTCGTTGAATACAGTTGCGGTTGCTGGTGCATCTTTCGTCGCTGTTGCTTTGGCTTCTGCTTTCATCTTCTAATTCCACACCGCCTCGGTGTTTTTATTTCAGACTACATTTACTACAGTATTAGATTTGTTATTCTTCATGTAGTACGGAGTAATATTTTTCCTTGTGTATACGGAATAAACATTATATTTACAGAGTATAACTATACAGTTTTATGAATAATACTATACGAGAATCTTTTTACTCCTATTTGAATTCAATTTCCCCATAAGTTGCAAATGTTTCTCGCAATAATCGTGTGGTTTTTGGAAATTTAAAACTTGACTTCGTCCATAAATTTTCCAATGGTATACTTGTGTCGAGTGGATTTGAAATGAAGGTCGACGATAGTAGGTAAATTGCTCCTTTTCAGACCGTATACGTCCATTTTCACCGTCCTCTTTTTCTTTGCAATAGACTTAATGCTTATGTAAGTAAATTGCCTTGGCGATTACTCTTCCTAGATTATTAGTAATAGACTAAGACCCTGTTCTTTCCAGCTTAATTTTAGCTCATTTCAGTTCAGTTCAGCTCTATTCAGTTCAGTTCAGTTCAGCTCATTTCAGTTCAGTTCAGTTCAGTTTTGTTCAGCCTAGCTTCATTCAGTTCAGTTATACTAATCTTAAACTTATTTTTTTTATATTAATATTAGTTATTATTATTATTTTATCACTATTATTATTATTATTTTTTTTTTTTTTTTTTTTTTTTTTTTGCACAAAAGGTAATTCCTATATTCATCTACCAAGGGGAAACATAAGAATACAAGCTTAAGCAAAAAGAATAACCTCTAAGGCTAAGATTAAGCCCTATTAAATCTACAAACTATGAACTCATAGTTCCTTGGTTTTACTTTACTAAGAATCCTAGTACAAACATCCAATTTCAACTTTTGAACTATTTGATTAGGAGATCTCTCAATACCCTTGAACACCCTTACATTTCTCTCATGCCAAATATGATAGATGGTAGCAGCAATGCAGCACCTATACCAGCTAGCTTTCCAATGCCTTCTATGTCTTCTATTGCTACTCCACTCCATCTCAGTCCTGCAATCAGAGCTCCTGCCTGACATGTTCATCCAAAGGAACATTGCAGACCAGCAGTTTTGAACATATGGGCAGTGAAAGAACATATGCTCATGAGTTTCATTATCAGCCTTGCAGAGCACACATCTGTTTGCCAGCATCATTCCTCTGTTCATGAGCTTATCAATGGTACTCAGCCTTCCTTGGATTGCAAGAGAAGCAATGAACCCATGACTTGGAATAATATAAGGATGATTAAGGCTAGCAACCCAGGGGATAACAGGCTTAGCAGTCCTGAACCAGCTATAAGCTTTAGAGACCTTAAATTTCCCAGCCACAGTCCAGGAGTTCAGCAACAAACCTGCAGCATCAGGGCCACCAGTTCTAGTCAGCATATCATCCTTCACAGCAATGATGCTGTTCAAGCTTTCACAATAGTAGTCTTTCTTTTCCAACTGCCAAATACTCTTATCAGGACATGTATAAGCCTTGTTCCAAGAGAACCAAAGACCAGTCTGTTTACTAGCAATCATCCATACCCATTTGGCCAAGAGGGCTCTGTTCCAAGAAAGAAGTTCTTTAATATCAAACCCCCCCTCATTCCATGAGGAACATATACCTTCCCAGCTCTTAGGGGACCATTTCCTGTGACCCTCTTCAATGCTCCAGAAAAAGTTCTTACTCATTCTTTGGATCCTTTTAAGCACCTTTTGAGGAACAAGGTTTATAGCACACCAGAGAAGACTGAGTTCAGAAGTTGGGCTTTTCCAGCATAGGACAGAAATTTATTTGCCCAATGGTGAATATTATGCTGCATTTTATTAATAAGTGCACCATACATATCAGCAGTAGTACGAGCAAAATTAAGAGTAAGTCCAAGATATCTGAAAGGGAAAATTCCCTCAGAAAACCCATAGAGATTGAGGATCTCCTGTTTTACTCTGTCAGTTACCCCTCCAAGATAGATGTCTGTCTTGTCTTTGTTTGCATAGAGCCCTGACCAGCCAGCAAATTTATCCAAGGTAGAAACAACAGCTTGAACAGAGGGCACATCTCCACGAACATAGATCATAAGATCATCAGCAAATATAAGATGAGCCAGCTTAAGTTTGACACATTTAGGATGATAGGACACATTAGGTTGAGAACAAATCCTTCTGAGGTATCTAGATAGAATTTCCATACTCAAAACAAACAAGTAGGGAGATAGAGGATCCCCCTACCTAATGCCACTTTGCCCTTTAAAGAAACCATGGGAGGAACCATTCAGCTTAATGGAGAACCAAGAAGAGGAGATGCAACCCATGATCCAATCAATAAAGATTTGAGGAAACATAAGAGCTTTAAGCATATTCTGAATAAATTCCCATTGCAGAGAATCAAAAGCCTTCCTGATATCAACCTTTATCAGACATCTAGGGGTGAGGAACTTCCTGCCATAACCCTTAACCAGTGATTGTGCAAGCATAATATTCTCATGAATGTTCCTATCCTGGATAAATGCTGCTTGCTTAGGTCCAATCAGAAGGGGAATGACTGTTTTGAGTCTCTGAGTGATAATCTTGCTAATGGTTTTATACAAGACAGAACAGCAAGATATAGGTCTATAATCTAGAACAGAATTACTAATCTTTTTCTTAGGAATCAAGGAAATAAGTGTAGCATTTGCTTGTTTACACATTTTACCATTCCTGAAAAAGGCTTGGACAACCTGACAGAAATCCTCCCCTACACACTCCCAGGAAGCTTTAAAGAAAGCAGAAGAAAACCCATCCGGCCCAGGGCTTTTATCAGATCCTATACTAAAAAGAGCACTTTTAATATCCTCATAGCTAATAGGCTTAATGAGAGCCTCTATGTCCCCATCCTGAACACACAAGCATGTCCAACTGAATGTACCCTTCATCCAGAGAGGCAACACTAGTGGCTTGACCAAGGAGCTTTTCATAATACTCAACAAACCCAGCAACAACATCATCTTGCCCATATCTATCCTTGCCCTCTCTATCCTTAATCTGGCCAATAATCTGCTGACTAGTCCTTTCCTTAATCTTGGAAAAAAAATACTTAGAAGAAGAGTCATTCTGAGAAATGTGCACACTTTTAGCCCTCTGCTTCAAGATGTTCCTTTCAATTTTTCGAACCTTAATGTAATTCTCCAGCAGCCCTCTTTCTCTTAGGATTAAGTCTTCAGACAACTCATCCCTTTGTAAAGCTAATTGACACTCAAACAACTGTGCTTTAGCCTCAGCAAGTCTACAACTTATGCCCTTAAAACTCTCCTTATGCAAAGTTTTAAGCTTTTGTTTCACAAGCTTAAGTTTGTAGAAGAACCTGTAAGAAGCAGACCCACTAATATGAGTATTCCAGGCATCCTGAATAGAACTATGATAATCAGAGTGATCAATCCAACAATTTAGGAAACTAAATCTGGATCCTCTAGCCTTATCATTGAATACAGTAACCAAAGCAGGAGAGTGATCAGAAATTCCTGCAGGAAGGAAGTTAACAGAAGTAGCAGGAAAGGAGTTAAGCCAGGCAGAGTTAACCAAAGCTCTATCCAACTTAGACCAAACAATAGTACTAGCATCCTGTTTGTTTGTCCAAGTGTACTCACACCCTGTACCATGCAGATCATCCAACCCACAGTTAAGCAGACAAGAATTAAAGTCCAAGATATCATCCAGATTAGGAGGAGTATTACTTATTCGTTCAGTAACATCCCTAACCACATTAAAGTCACCCATCAAGAGCCAACAGTTAACAGAATTCCTGATATTGAGGCTAGGAGTGAATCCCATAACTCCTGCCTTTCTTTGCCATCATTACTAGCATATATAACAGTGAGATGAAATCTATAGTTGGTTGCATGATGAGTAACCAGACAATGGATGAATTGGGAATGTACCACCTGACAAGTGATAGAGATAGTTGCAGGCTTCCAAATAACCCAGATCCTGCCATTCCTGTGATGATCATAATTGCACACAACTTTGTACTCTTTAAAACGACTATTAATGATTTTATTTGCTTTTTTCTCTTTAATCCTGGTTTCAAGGACACCAAGGATATCAACTTTATTAACCAATATAAAGTCTAACAACTCCTGTTGCTTTAGAGGGTCATTACCCCCTCTAATATTCCAAGAAGAGATCTTCATTTCCCTCTATCTGGGGGAGAGATAACCCCTATGTCATAACCCACCACCCTGTTCCCCACCATTGGAGACTTGAGATCCAAGGAAAGCACTCTCTTCAAGGCTATTTGAGTAGCTATTCCATCCCCTTCTTCATTACATACTTGATGCATTTCAACAGCCTGAGAAGAAGGAGGCAAACCCTGTTGATCCAGACTATGATCAATTCCCAGAGGATCCTCACTCCCCTCAGAGCCTGTTAAGGTACTACCTAGTAATGAAGTGCTTCCACTAACAGGACCCATAGGAGTCACCTCAGCTAGGCCCACATCTTGGACCACCAGCAGATTAAACTATTAGATGTAGTTATGACATCTGACTTAGATACTGATACTCTCTTCAAGGCTATTTAAGTACCAGCATCTTTGTCCTTCCCGCTGCATTCTTGATGCATTACAGCTGCATTCTTCAAGGCTATTATTATTATTATTATTATTATTATTATGATTATTATTATTATTATTATTATTATTATTATTATTATTAATTAAATAATACTCCCTCCATCTCATAACTATCCCTCGTTATAACTTTGACCATAAATAAGTGTTAAATATAAAAACTAAGACGTTATGACAAAAAACATTTACATTCGTCATAACAAAAAAAATTTGGAAACATATTTTTTAAATGAAAAAAAATTGAAGAGAAATCGAGTCAAAGTGTCGTCTCGAAAACTATTCAATACAAACTACGAAAATTATTATGAACTGGGGGGAATATTCTATTAATGGCAACTATTATCAATATTATTAATATTACTATTATTTTTATTATTTTATCAAGCTCAAAGCACAATTTACAAAAAATTAATTAGTGGTCAACCGAGAAACTAACAGGTTCCCACTCCTACTCCTACTCCTACTACTAGTACTATTGTTATTACTACTATTATTACTAATATTATTTTATCACTAATTATTATTGTTATTATAATGAATGTTATGACTATCAAAATCAATCATATTAATATTAATACTACTATTACTATTTACTAATATTATTATTAAGACTAATGATAACAACTAATAATATTTATCATTATCATTATCATTACCATTACCATTATGATTATGATTATGATAATAATAATAATAATAATAATAATAATAATAATAATAATAATAATAATAATAATTGATGTTGTTGTTGTTATTATATTTACTATTATTATTTTTTCAACTCAGTTCAGCTCCAATAAGTATATTTCAGTTCAGCTTTATTCAGCTCAGTTCAGTTCAGCTCCATTCAGTTCAGTTCATCTCAGTTCAGCTCTATTAAGTTCAGTTCAGTTCAGTTCAGCTCTAAAAAGTCAGAAAAAACAGGGCGTAAAACACCCCAAATTTTAAATATAACTGCATTTGACATGTTGGAAATTTGACATGTTGAAAATTAAAGGACAAATCAATCATACAAAACATTTAGAGAATGTCCGAGGATATATATCTCAGATAGTGATCAACATGATAACGTAGAATGTAGAATGCCATTTTTCGCTACTTGAACACTATTTTGAAAATGTAAAGAATGAATAATAATATAAGCAATCATCTACAGAGTAGTTTATCAAAGGAATTTATGGTTCTATTGTGAATAACCAAAGGCCAACCAAATTCGATGGTCAATCTTAATCTGTATCACCGTGTACTGAGTCACGCTTCTTGTCAAAATTGGCTTCTTCTTTCGCAACAAATGACGCCGCTTCTTCCTCTAATTCTTGCACCTACGTTGATCATAACGAAGACTGTTTTAGAAATATAAATTCCACTCGTTCTTACATCCACTTCAATAAGAATACGTCTCCACCATGAGCACTTAGATCAACTGATAATGGATTGTTCTAACTTAATCAGAGGTCTCGTGTTCAAGCCCTGTAAATGCATTAGTGTTAAAACTTATGAGGGAGAACTTTACCGCCATAGTGGTCATACCCGGCCCGACACAAATTCGGATTAAACCGAATGATCTACCAATATAATAAATACGTCCCCCAACTACACATAAGATAATTATGGATGTGACTTGCTCAAATATACCGAGTAGAAGTTAGACACTCAGTTTGAGACTCATGAATCGTATTTTATTAATTTGTTTGTCGAAAAGTGAATTCTACAAATTAATGTATGTATTTTTAAACGATGTAGATTCAAAATTCCACTCCCATATACGTTCAATTTAATTATTTTATTAGCCTCTAAAGTCTAAAATTAGTTAAAATCAATAAGTCTCCCATATCCGTCAGAAGTTTCAAACGAGTTAAGTAGTATCTCATAGTTCGGTAGATAAAATAAGCTTAGAAAATCACAAATGTCTTATCTTTTCCTACAACGTGGGTAATATTTGACATGTCACAAGCTTGTGACGGATATGCCCGTCACAAAGGAGAATTTGTGAAATAAAATTGGTTGGATGGTCAAGTGAACATGGTGTCAGCTAGAAATTCGGTAGTATACCAATAACAATCTATATTCTATATGCAACATGTAATTCAATAATCTCTTAAATGAGATTAGCAAATACCTACTCAACGATCAATTGAACAATTTAATTAATAAGGTTAGCAAAGTTTGAGTATGTACCTTGTCAATGGCTGAATCTGCAAGATGGGCAGCTTCAGCCACCAACTCCGCCACATGCTCAACTTTAGCCGCGACATTTTTCAACTTTCCTTGAGGAAGATCCTCGACGACATCCTCTGCCAACTTCTCCACCTCATCCGCTACCTTCTCCACCACCTCTACCGCGTCTTCTAGTGTTTGTATATCCTTGTCCAGCTCCGCTATAATAATCAACTTAACATTATTAGTTACACTATTTAGCTCCGCTCTCCTCAGTACGGGTTGGACCCAGGCCCGATTATGAAATTTAACATCTACCATGCTAGCAAATGTAATAATACACTTTCTTAACAAAATGTTTACCCTTTAAGAAAAACAATGGACCCCATTTGTTCTTCAAGAATGGTATCAAGAGTGAAATTACTAATCCTGCTATCCATCCCTTCCTGCTATAAGATTAATGTTAATCGACCGATTAAACACTTATTAATGACGTTGTTCTATGAAATTGTGAGTAGCATTGAGATGTACATGTACTCCCATATTTTTTAAACATTCAATTCGAAAAAACATGTTTTCGAAAACATTAATGGAAAATGAACTTACCCAGGAAAGCCCGGGAAAGAATTTGAAGGCGGTGTTGGTGAAGGTGGTGGTACAGATTCAGAACTACCGCGAACTTTCATTAACTTGATATTCCTACAACATTACAATAAGATCAAATAATCAATAAGCTAAGAGTCTAATATTTGTTATGTAATGTGATTATTAATTTTGGGTATTAGACTATACCTTGGATATAGATTGGTAGAAGTAAAATGAAAGAAATATTGAAGATGTTGTAAAGTTGAGTTATTTGAAGAAATGGATATTCTTGAAGTAATACTTTGAAGTTGAAGATTGTTGATGACAAATGAAGGTTTTGAGAAGGTAATAACGTTGTTCATACCTATAGACATGATTTTAGTTGGATTTAGTCTTGTTGATTTTTCAGTTTAATTCAGGAAGTAATGAGACAAAGAAATAAGTTTTTGGTCAATGTGGTTTTATTTGTCGAGGAACATCATTTAGGACAATATATGGGTATAAGAGTATTCTATGGTTAACGTTTTGATTAAGCATTTAGAAACTTTGAATTTTATATTTTTATACAGTGAAGTTTCCGTGTGCCTTACAAATAGATATACTGATTAAAAAAGACACCAAATTAGTTTTCTGCTAATTTACTGATTTAATCCATGCATATTCGACAAAAGTAGTTGTGATAGATGATAATTAAATTGATATGATGATGATGATGGTTGTTGTCTACTTGTCTCTGTTCTCAACTCTAATTTATGTTCGTTAGTTCGGTTGACCATAGGAAGATAAACTCTCTAAAAGCAGTGACGGAGCCATAATTTCAACTTAGGGGGTCGAACGCCTCATAACCTAAGGTATACATGAAAATTTTTTGAAAAAATTTAACTAAAAAATTCGAAAATCTCATCCGCCAGGAGGAACGAGCGCCCCTGTTAGCTCCCTTAGCTCCACCACTGTCGGGAATATAGATATCCCGGAAAATTAAAATAGTTATTATGACTTGAGTTTAAATTAAGGAGTTGTTTGGTTCTCTATGCATAGGAAGATATAGATCCCCGGGAAATTAAACTCATATGAATTTACATTTCATGTGAATTGTATAAATGTTGTTTGGTTGAATGTGGAAAGTTCTATTCATGTGAGAACTCTCACTTAACTATGGAGGTCTAGGTAGTGACTTCCTACCTTATGTATAAATTGAAGTTTCGTAGAAAGTTCTACTTCTCATAAATTAGGCAACTAAACAAATATTTAAAACTCGATTTAAAAGTTTATTCAAACAATCCCTTTTACAAAAACAATTCAATTTGAAATTATAATTAAGCTCATTTCATATATACTGACTCAACAAATATTGTTTTAAATTTGGTTCGAGAGAGAAAGTAAGCAGCAACAAATCTCGTGTTTGTTTTTCTCTTCTAATACACCTAAAGACGTTCGAGATGAAGTCACGAGTATTGTTGAAGTATGAGACTTTTAGTATGCTCTAGGATGTTCTAGAAGTGTCCGGAATATTCTAGAGTTGTCCGGATTATTCTAGAATAGTGTAGAATTATCTAGATTGTACTAGAATACTCTAGAAGGGTCATGAATGTTCTAGGTATGTCTAGAGAAGTTTAAAACCTTCTAGAGATATCTTGTAAGTATAGAAGAACTCTAGAAACTTACAAGACTAGGTCACTCTAGAATGTTCTATTCTAGAGAATTCTAGGAATGTAGGAGAAGGAGGAATAACACTATAAATAAAGGTCCTCACCTCCCATTTCCATGTTATCCATTTGGTTATATCTAATCATCCAAGTGTAACCAAAATCACAAACAAATCAATAAAACAAACAAATTCCTTCAACTAATCTTCAACTAAATAAACTAACAACTAATTTATCTCTACTCTACTTCTCCATTTGCTCCCCCATACACCAACAAGTATCATTCAATTCGAACACCTATTTTTAGCGGGTCGACCAACTCTAGTAAAATCTAACTTTATCGACTATGGCCAATTACAGTATACAATCGGCTAAAAAAACCCATACCATTTTGTGATTTTCTTGATCGAAAATTTAGACGTTTCTTATGGGCAGGAAATGAAAATACAAATAAATTTTGTCTTATTTTTTGAGACACAATTCAAAAACCTAAGATTTTGGGAGAACTCACTATTGTTTCTGCCCGACAAGCCAACGCAACATTTCTTTCTAAGTTTGGATGCATGGAGAGTCTTAACTGAGTCTCGTAGTCTTTGGTCTCGAGTTTTACGTTCAAAATACTATCATGGTAGATGTGATGTCGACATATTTTTACCTAAACCACATATATATGTCTAATGTGTGGGCTGGAATTTCATCTCAAGCTAAAATGAAAACGGGAGGGGACTTCGTCACCTATGGAAAATTAGATTTGATAGTATATGTCTATCTGATAGAACTATTGCTAATATTCTTCAGTTCTTGTTAGGCGCCACTGTAAGCGAAATGTTGCGCGGAGAAATAGGTTCGAAATAAATGGGATATCTGATCTTCACTAACTATATTTCTAAAGACGATCTACTGAAAGGAGTAGCCTACTCGTTATATCCCAACCCTGACAAAGACAACTCCTTCTATTGGAACGGTACTTCATCCGGCAAATTCGCCATTAAGTTAGTTCTCGATTTCCTCAATTGACCCGCCATTCCTCCCTCAAGTTATATTAAATGGCATATAATACGAGGTTTGTGTAAAGTATTGAAATAATTGTATTTCTTATTATTGATATCAAAAGAATACAAGGGTTACAATGCTTATATAGAACTACAAGAAAGATCTAGAATACACAAGTTTCCTAATTGTGATATAAACGGAATAAGGAAAATATGACGAGATGGAAATATTAACAAATAAGTATAGACAAGCTTTAGGTAAACGAATATTTAGGAAATATTCTTAACACGCTCCCGCAAGACGGACGACCCGAAGGCAAGACCGATCTTGGAAAGTAACAAGGTGAACCGAGGACGATGTAGCGGTTTGGTGAGGACATCGGCAAGCTGATCATCGCCCGAAATGTGTTGAACGCGAAGTTGTCCATTGGTGACAAGGTCACGGACAAAGTGAAAAGCAAGAGCCAAGTGTTTCATCCTAGAATGAAAGACGGGGTTAGCGGAATAATGCGTGGCACTGAGATTATCACAGTAGATAACCGGTGTTGGTAAATTTGTGAGACCAAGTTCGAGAGGAAGAGAGCGAAGCCAAGTAAGCTCAGCGGTGGTGGTGGCAACGGCACGGAACTCAGCTTCGGTGGAAGACCGGGCAATGGCACGCTGCTTTTTAGAGGACCAAGATAGAGCATTACGCCCCAGGTAGGTTACAAAACCGGTTGTAGAGCAGTAGGAGTCACGGTCGCCAGCCCAATCCGCATCACAAAAGGCATGAAGACGGATAGGGGAAGCACGAAAGAGCTGAAGCCCAACATGAGGAGTTCCATTTCAGTATCGTAACAAGCGTTTTAGAGCTCCCCAATGAAGTTCAGTCGGTTTATGCATAAATTGAGCAAGTTTATTTACCGTAAATGCAATGTCGGGACGGGTAAAGGACAAGTATTGTAGGCTACCAAGGAGAGCCCGGTAGTCGGTGATGTTGGTGATGTCGGGACTGCCATCACTGTGCAAGGGAGGTTGGACAGCCACGGGTGTGGTGGCCGGCTTAGCCTCGTGCATGTGGTATTGGTGCAATAAATCATGGATATATTTAGATTGTGTCAAAAGTAGACCTTGGGGATTGGGGGTGACTTCGACACCTAAGAAATACGAGAGAGTGCCTAAATGTTTGAGAGCAAAGCGTGTGGCGAGAGACTCGACAAAGGTAGAGACATGACTCGGGTTAGGACCTGTGACAATAATGTCATCGACATAGACAAGTAAGTAAAGGGTGAGTGATGGTGTCGTGCAAATAAACAATGAGGGGTCAGCAAGTGAGGCTGTGAAGCCGGTTTGAACTAGGTGAAGCTTCAGTGTCGTGTACCAGGCACGAGGAGCTTGTTTGAGACCGTATATGGCCTTGGTAAGCTTGCACACGTGCGTAGGGTGTTCGGGGTCAGTGAAACCCGGTGGTTGTGACATGTAAACAGTTTCAGTGAGCGTACCTTGAAGAAAAGCATTATTAATGTCGAGTTGACGAAGGGACCAACCACGAACAAGAGCAAGAGACAATAAGGTGCGAACGGTTGTCGGTTTGACAACGGGACTAAACGTTTCAGAGTAATCGACTCCGGGACGTTGATGAAAACCCTTTGCAACCAAGCGTGCCTTGTATTTATCAATGGTGTTGTCGGGGTTATATTTGATGCGATATATCCATTTGCATCCTATGACGTTGTAGGACGAGTGGGGTTGAACAAGAGTCCAAGTTTCGTTTTTCTGAAGGGCTCCAAATTCAGCAAGCATGGCATCACGCCATAATGGGTCGACTAAGGCTTGTTTAGTGGTGTTGGGGAGGCGAGATGGGGGAAGAAGTGTTGCAAGTTTGGCATATTTGGGATTGGGGCAGCGGATGTTGTTAGATAGGCGGGTGTTGTGCTGGGGTGGTAGGGGAGGTGGTGGAGGGGCTGGTGGTGGTGGGGAGGGGGCAATAGGGGCAGTGTGAGGGAGCGAGGGAGGAGGTGTTGGGGAGGCAGAGGGGGCGGAAACAGGGGAAACAGGGGAGGGGGTCTGTCGAGGTGAGGCAGGGGGTGTGGTGTGGGGGGTGCGGGGAGGTGAGGGCGGAGCAGTGGTGTGTGGAGGTGGTGGGGCAGCGGAAGGGAGGATGTCATGGAACCAGTCATGACGGGTGAGGGAGGGTGGTGGTGGGGAATCGGGTAGGAGGAGGTTTGGGTACGGAAAGGTGTGTTCGACAAATTTAACATGACGAGAAACATACACTTTGTGGGTGAGGGGATCGAGACAATAGTATGCACTTTGGGTGGGGGAATATCCTACAAAGACACACGGTTTTGAGCGAGGGTCGAGTTTGTTGGTAGTGTAGGGACGAAGCCATGGATAACAAAGACATCCAAAGCTTCGGAGTTTAGTGTAATTCGGAGGTTGGCCGAATAGTTTGAGGAAGGGTGAGTCGTTTGCAAGGGTTGGAGTAGGTAAGCGATTGATGAGATAAGTCGCGGTTGTGAAGGCATGGGGCCACAGGGTGGCGGGAAGACGGGCATGAGTAAGAAGGGCAAGGCCGGTTTCGACAATATGACGATGTAGTCGTTCTGCAAATCCGTTTAACTCGGGTGTGTGAGGAGGTGTGGTGAGATGGCTTATGCCGTGGTCATTAAGCATGTGAGCCATCTTAGTGTATTCCCTCCCGTTGTCGGAAAAGAGTTGTAAGATGGGTCGATTAAAATACTTTTCAACGAGTTTTCGAAAACGAATGAAGACGGTGGTGGCATCAGATTTTAGTTTCAACGGATAAAGCCAAACATATTTAGTAAAGTGATCCACAAAAATAATGTAATATTTAAACGAATCATACGAGACAATAGGAGATGACCATACATCCGTAAAAAGTAAATCTAATGGTGCTTTGGAAAGTAAAGTAGAAGATGAAAATTCGAGTTTGTGACTCTTGTGGACATGACAAGAGTTACAATAATCTAAAGACGAAGTACTAGTTTTTATTGAAAAGGCTGAATTTAAATAGCGGAGTATCTTCGACGAGGGATGTCCAAGACGATGATGCCAAGCTAGGTTGTTGGATAGAGTGCTCATGTGTGCGGTCGTGTGAGGAGGGTGCCATTCATAGACGCCACCTTTTGACGGTCCGCTTAGAAGAGTCCTAGTCGTGAGACGGTCCTTTATAAAAAAATGAGTTTGTGAGAATTCAAAATAGGCATTGTTATCAAGGCAAAATTGAGAGACAGATAAAATATTGCGAGAAACGGTGGGAACAAAAAGTACGTTATTGAAACTAAGCTTGGAAGCGGTGGAAAGAGTGACATGAAACGAACCTATGTGAGATATGGGAAGGGCCGAGCCATCCCCAATGATGAGTTCATCGCTCCCGTCGTATGGGTTGTGAAGAGCGAGGTTGTCGAGATCGTTGGTAATGTGGTGAGTGGCTCCACTATCAACGAGCCAAGGACGAGAGGCAGGAGTGGTGGCAGAGGGGATGGTGGCCGAGTGAGCTTGGGGTTGGGACGAGCGGGAATTGGTGTTGTTTGGTGTGAAGGCGTTGGACTGGGGAAACACGACATTAGGATAGTCTCGTTTGAATTTGTAGCAAGTGGAGATAACATGGCCGGTTGCGCGGCAGTATTGACACTTTCCTTTGAAGGGGGCAGGGGTGTAGGTGTCGTTGTTATGATGGGTGGAGGTGTTGGGGGTACGGGAGGTGTTGGAGGTGTAGTTTCGGGAGGGGGCACGGCTGGTAGAGGCGGCATGGGCTGAGGCAGGAAAGGGTGCGGGTGTGGTGTGGTGTTGTTGGGTGAGTTCAAAGTTGATGAGTTTCTCGTGAAGAACCTCAAAGGAGATGGGGTCGTCACGGGCATTGACCGCATCGATGAGGGGTTTGTATGAGGTGTAGTCGAGACCACGGATGATATGAGCAATGATATCTTCCGAGTCGGGTTTTCCAAGAATGGCGAGTTTGTCAGTGCACGATTTTATGTTGTGCATATAGTCGGAGACGGTTTGATCAGTGGTTTTGGAGATTGATTTGAGTCGGTCTTTCACTTGAAGGATGTGACCTCGAGACGATTTGGCATAGGTGTTGGTAAGGGTGGTCCAAACGTCATGGGAGGTTGGGGCACGCATAACAATAGCGTGAGTTTCGGGTGAAAAAGTGCCGAGGATGGCTCCCTTAATAAGTTGGTCTTGGCGCTTCCAAGTCATGAAGGCCGGGTTGGGGGCAGTGGCGGTTTTGTCAGCGTCGGTGGGTTTGGCGATAGTTTCGGTGGGGCAAGGATGAGACCCATCGAGGTATTTGAGTAAATCGTAGCCAAAAAGAAAAGACGAAACTTGGTCTTGCCATTGCATAAACGTCAATGGAGTTAGTTTGTGAATCATTGATAAGTTCACAAGGTAAAGTGGTGAAGTTGGGTCGTGAGCGTTGACGATGGTGCTCGAAGGACTCGACATGGCGGCCGAGGGTGATGAAGAACGAAGGATTTTCGTGGTTGGTTTTGAGAAGAGTTTTTAGGGTTTAGGATCGGGAAATTCCTGATACCATGTAAAGTATTGAAATAATTGTATTTCTTATTATTGATATCAAAAGAATACAAGGGTTACAATGCTTATATAGAACTACAAGAAAGATCTAGAATACACAAGTTTCCTAATTGTGATATAAACGGAATAAGGAAAATATGACGAGATGGAAATATTAACAAATAAGTATAGACAAGCTTTAGGTAAACGAATATTTAGGAAATATTCTTAACAGTTTGTTGGTTCAACAAAGAATAAGAATGTTTATGTGACCCGCAACGCATGAAAGGCTAGGTGTAATGCTAATCGTATGAGGTGCAGTCTTAAGGATAATCCATTATCTCGTAGAAGTCTTGAAGCTAATGAAAATATCGATCATTTAATACGAGGTTGCCCGGTCTAAAAAGTTATTTGGCAGCAGCATAATATGGATGGTTTCGATTCTTAAGTGGCTTACTGACAACGCCTGTAATACACATCCGCATATGATCAATGTGGAATATGAGATTGCTAGAGTATGTTGTTGGATTTCAAGGTGGAGAAACAACATCGTATATGTAAAGAATGAATTGTGTTTATAATTGTATTGATAATTTATGTTTACAGAAGAATTATATTTATACAAAACTAGAGTCCTAAGCTCAATCTAATAGCATACCTAATTACTAGAAAGTAGGATTGCAATATAGTCTAGATACATTAACAGTATAAGCAAGCTAAACTAGGAGAATACTAAGGAGAGAATTGAGGAGCTGACTATTGACTTGGTTGAGACGGTTGTGACGATAGTTTATTCTTGACATACTCCCGCAAGATGGACGGTCGTATAGTGAGGCCAATCTTGGAAGCTAGTAAATTAAACCGAGGTCTTGGTAACGGCTTAGTTAGCGTGTCGGTGATTTGATCATCCCCATTAACATGTTGAATTCGGATCGTACCCAGTTGAACTTGTTCCCGAACAAAATGAAAAGCTAATGCAAGATGTTTCATTCGGGAATGAAATATGGGATTGGCGGAATAGTTGGTAGCACCGAGATTATCACAGAAAATGGCAGGAGTACTGGAGAGGGATATACCCAGTTCGGAAATGAGAGATTTGAGCCATATTAATTCGGATGTAGTGTCTGCTATTGCTCGGAATTCAGCTTCAGTTGATGAATGGGATAGTGAGCGTTGCTTCTTTGAGGACCACGAGATTGGATGATGACCAATAAAGACGACGTAACCAGAGGTTGATAGATAGTCATCATGATCACCGGCCCAGTCGGCGTCACAATAAGCATGAAAATTGAAAGGATTATTTTTGCGAAATAAGAGACCATGATTAACCGTACCTTTGAGAAAGCGGAGTAGCCTTTTGAGAGCACACCAGTGGGTTGAGGTTGAATGTGTGAGAAATTGAGCTAATTTATTCACAGGAAAGGCGATATCCGGTCAGGTAAGAGACAAGTATTGGAGACTTCCAACAATAGCTCGATAATTGGTAGGGTCTTCGATAGGCAATGTATCTTGACGGATTAAAGGCGGATATGATAGCATCGGAGTAGTCGAGGGATTGGAGTCGAGCATATTAAAACGTGCCAAAATATCGGATATATACTTCGATTGGTTGAGGTGCAAGCCGGTGGCAATGGGTGTGACCTCCATACCGAGAAAATATGATAAATGACCTAAGTCCTTGAGCGAAAAACGAGCTGAAATGGCAGCAATAAAACGAAGAACTGCAGCGGTGTCCGGACCTGTAATAATAATGTCGTCAACATACACAAGAGCAAACAGTTGAGTGTTAGTTGTATTGTAAATAAACAATGATAAATCTGAGATAGAGTTTCGAAAGCCGTAGGAGAGGAAGTAATTTTTCAATTCCGTATACCAAGCTCTCGGAGCTTGTTTAAGACCATAAATGGCCTTGCTTAATTGACACACGAAATCTGATTTTTCAGAATTAACGAATCCCGGCGGTTGAACCATAAACACTGTCTCGGTTAGCGTTCCCTGAAGAAAGGCGTTATTAATATCAGTTTGACGGAGTGTCCAACCGTGAGAGACAGCAAGGGATAGTATAAGACGGATAGTGGTAGGTTTAATGACGGGGCTAAAAGTTTCGGTATAATCAATTCCGGGTCGTTGATGAAAGCCTTTCGCAACAAGACGAGCTTTGTGTTGTTTGAGACTACCATCCGGATTGTATTTAATGCGAAAGACCCATTTGCAGCCAATAATATTTTGAGTTTGAGTCGGGGGAACAAGAGACCAAGTGTGGTTTTTTATTAAAGCATCAAACTCATTTTGCATAGCGGTGCGCCAATTAGGATCGATTAAGGCTTGTTTGACTGTATTAGGTGTGATATGTGTGGAGGGTAAAGAGGCGACTTTGGCATATTTGGGATTGGGGCAACGGATATTATGTGACAAGCGGGTAGCATGTATAGGAGTGGGTAAGGTGGAGGAGGAGACGGGTGTAGTTGTTGTGGCAGAGGACGAGGGAGTCGGCTGGAGTGGCTGGACAGCAGTGACAGAGGGCGTGGGGGCAGAGGAGGGCGGAGGAGCAGGGGAGGTGATGGTGGCTGTATCGGGTGAGGTGTGAGGTGAGGTGAGAGGGGCTGTGTTGGAGGCAGAGAGTATTGGGAGAGCTAGGGGGCACTATTCAGTGGATGACATAGATGTAGGACTTGTTGAGAGTTTAAGGAGGGACATATAGGGAAAGTCGTCATCAACAAATCGGACATGACGGGAGGTATAGACACGGGATGTGAGGGGATCTAGACATAGATAAGCACTTTGAGTTTGGGAGTACCCTATAAAAACACATTGAATCGATCGAGGGTCGAGCTTATGATTAGTGTACGGTCGTAACCAAGGGAAGCATAGACATCCGAAACTATGAAGTTTTGTAATGTTGGGTTCGGTTTTGAAAAGAACAGAGTAGGGCGATTTGTTTTTAAGAGTCGAAGTGGGGAGCCTATTGATTAAATAGGCGGCAATAGATAGGGCGTGAGGCCAAAGAGTGAGGGGAAGCTTAGCAGGAGTAAGGAGGGATAAACCTGTTTCAACGATATGACGATGTCGTCGTTCGGCAAACCCATTATGTTCCGGGGTGTGGGGAGGAGATGTGAGATGAGTGATACCGTTAAGTTGAAGATGAGGAGTGAGTTTAATAAACTCTCCACCATTATCGGAGTAGAATTGTCGAATCGGTTTATCGAAATATTTTTCAACTATGGCACGGAACTTAATAAATGTTTGAGCGGTGTCGGATTTATTTTTAAGTGGATAGAGCCATATGTAATGTGTAAAGTGATCAACAAATATGACGTAATATTTAAAGGACTCGGGGGAAGTAATTGGAGAGGTCCATAAATCGGAAAAAATAATGTCTAAAGGCGCAAAAGAGCGAAGAGTTGATAATGCAGACGGAAGCTTGTGACTTTTATTGATTTGACAAGAAATACAATGCTCGGAAATCGGAAAACGTAAATTAAACTTAGAATTAAAGAGCTGCTGAATTTTGTTTGACGGATGACCTAGACGATGATGCCATGACAACTGACCCGGAGCAAGAGCGACATTAGCGTGAGGCGGAGAAGGTGACCATGTGTACATCCCATTAATTAGTCGACCTTGAAGGAGGACCACTCCCGTCTGAATATCAGTAAAAGAAAAGGAAGTGGGTAAGAAAGTTGCACAAGCATTATTATCACGACAAAATTGTGTGACGGAGAATAGTTTACGGGAAATATTTGGAACGACAAGAACATTAGAAAATTTAAGAGAATGAGAAGCAGAAAAAGGAAGAGAGAAAGAACCAGTGTGAATAATGGTAAGGGATGAGCCGTCAACAATCACAAGGTCGTCTGGCCCTTCATAAGCCGAGTGAAGAGAAGGAGTATTGAGGTCATCGGTGATGTGGTGAGAAGCGCCGCTATCAACGGTCCAGGTATGTGTTGGTTGCGGGTTAGAGGAGGAAGCGGTGTGGGATTGAGGCCGTGGTCCGCGAGGCTGACGGGTTGGGAAGATGACATTGGGATATTGTTTTTGGAAAAGACGACAATCCGATGCCACATGACCAACATGATCACAAAAATGACATCGTCCCTTATACGGTTTGGCATAGGTGGGCTGAGTGGTATTATTGGAAGGCGAATTGGGAACGAATTTTGGAGTGTATGTAGATGGACGATTTTGTTGGTTGCGACGATTATATGAGGCAGCGTGAGCAGCGGGTTGAAAAGTGGCAGAGGCAGGAGAGTTTTTGAGACGGAGTTCGTGTTGTATGAGTTTTTCGTGAAGGGATTCAAAGGTTATCGGATTGTCTCGAGCACGGACAGCCTCAATAACAGAGCGGTATTTATTTTGATCAAGACCGTTGAGGATTTTGGTGGTGATATCATCGATATCCATCGGATGCTCAAGTTGAGCAAGGTCATCAGTACAAGCTTTGATGGCCGTCATATAATCGGTTATACTCATGTTTTCGGTATGAGTAATATTGTCAAGGCGGTCTTTAATTTGGAGACGATGACCGCGAGACGAGTTAGCGAAAGTGCGGGTGAGAGTGGACCAAGCATGACAGGAAGTATCGTCATTCACAATAAGACCAGCAATGGGAGACGAGAGAGTGCCGGTTAAGGCTCCAAGGATAAGTTGGTCCTGACGATACCAGGTGGTGAAAGCGGGATTTGGCTGAATTGTGGTTGCAGTGGCAGGAGGGACGGGGTTGACAGTGATTGTTTTTGGAGGAGGTGGGTTGGTGCCGTCTAGGTAGGAAAAGAGTTGTAAGCCATTCATGATGGCTCGGACTTGGAAGCGCCATTGTCGGAAGGTCATTGTATCCTTAAGTTGGATACAATTGGTGAACGTGACAAGGGTAAGGGGGGAGGCTGGTTCGGCATTGTTTGCAAGTTGAAGCTGATGGGCTGCCATGGATGCAGGGAAGACGGGAACGGGAACCGAGTAGGTGAATAAAATTCGGAGGCGGGATTCGTTAGGATCGTGTTAGACTACTGATACCATGTAAAGAATGAATTGTGTTTATAATTGTATTGATAATTTATATTTACAGAAGAAGTTATATTTATACAAAACTAGAGTCCTAAGCTCAATCTAATAGCATACCTAATTACTAGAAAGTAGGATTGCAATATAGTCTAGATACATTAACAGTATAAGCAAGCTAAACTAGGAGAATACTAAGGAGAGAATTGAGGAGCTGACTATTGACTTGGTTGAGACGGTTGTGACGATAGTTTATTCTTGACAGTATATGGCCTCGATGAGGAGATTATTCCTGCAAATATAATATCGTTCCTGTATCATCAATTTGATTCGTTCTTTATCTATAGTCCTTATCCCGAACTAGCTAGATAGACAATAAAGTAGGCGGTGGCCCGTGTCGTGCCGGCTCGTCGGGCCAGCCATAAAATTTGGCCCGGTCCAAGCACGGTGAGTCGGACCAGCGGACCGTGCCGTGCCGGCCCGACCACCACAAACCGCAGCCGCAGCCCGGACTTTGGCCCGGGTAAATCGGGCTCGGGTCGTGCCTGACCCAGGCCGGCCCAATGAATTTTCTTTCTTTTTTAAAAAAAACTTGATTTTTTTAATAAATAACCTTTGAATAATGAATAAAAAGTATTAATAATGATTTAAATATATAATTTATCAGTTACATAGTTTATAATGATTTAAATTACGAGTCCACCCGTGCGAGAGCCGCCGTGCCTACCTCGGGCCGTGCCACTCGTGCTCGGGCCGGGCCGTGCCTTGGCACGAGACTTTCACCATTTGTTGCGCCGTGCCCCGCCTCCCTGCCCGCCGTGCCGGACCTGGGCCGGCCCGGACTTTGCCCCGGGCTCGTGTCGTGCCGGACCGGACCCGTGCCGCCCGTCGTGTAGTTGGCCCGTGTGACAACTCTAATAGACAAGAAGTCTTAATAGGATTGAATCCTCCACCTCGATCATGGATAGGTATTATTGAATACGGATGAAGCATCTAAAGGTAACCAAAGTCCAGCAGTATTTCAATTCGGCGTTTCTTTGTGCGGCTTTTTTGATAAAAAAAATAACGTCTTTTTACAAATGTTTATTTTCTTTAATTTTTGATAAAAATATCTATTTATTCTTAATTTTTATAATTATCTAGTTTGATAAATGATATTACTAAGAGTTAAGAATAATTTTTTTTATCTAATATATTTAATATCTCAAATTTATCTGAAATACACGAGTCTTAAAATATTTATCTGATTTATCAAATGCTATTATGTATCAAGTTGTAGTAGTTAAAGTTATTAACAACCACGGACAATGAGTCTTAAAACATTTTTCTGATTTGTCTAACAAGGGTTGACCCCAATGATAAAAAATCCACCTCCTGGGCCTAAAGTCAGGGCTTCGATTGTCATTAAGTTAAAATATAGCCTTGTTGATAAGCAATCTGTAAACATCACTTTAAGGCTTAAGTCCTCAGTGAGGCCGGTGGTCCGCTTGGCCTTGGAATGGGTAATACCTACCCTTAACCTAAACTTTTTTGCACCAAAAAAAAATATAGAATATGCTATTTTTTCAACACTTAAATTCGTTAATTGATAAAGCCAGATTTGTTGTTATACTACAAAATGAACTCGGGAAACTGACGGAAAAATCCGTCATGAAACACCAAAATTCCGTCAGTAAAGTCAATTACTGACGGAAATTCCGTATCATTTCGTATTATACTTATAATTTCAAAATAAAATATACTTCGTATTATACTTGTAATAAATATTGTTAATTAAGAATATTACCCTAGATTATGATTTTGTCTCATTAATATCGTTTCGTTAACTAATTTTAAAATTTCTTAAAACCGTTTATCTTCATGCAATTTTTCGCGAAATGGTTCCTTTTTGGTTTAGACAATTAAAAAAAGTCAAATTTCTTTTTCTCAAAAATACTTTTCACTTAAAACTTTATTTCCTAAATTCAAGTTTTGTGAGATATGTTATCTTATATAATAAAAAAAATAACTTCCCTTTTTATTAAAAACTAGAAAAATATTTCCTTGGTTTTTTTATTTTCTGAGTTGCCACTATTATTAGAATAAAAATAAGAAGTATATATGTCCACACCTAAAATACTTGAAAAAAATGGCTTCCAATCACAACCACCTTTTCAAACGTGTAGAACAAATCCTCCTCTTCCTTAGGACAAGGTTTATACTACACTCACTTCTTCTCAACCACCTCAAACATCTTCTCTTACACTCTTTTTTTCTCTCTTTAATTTATGTTTCTTAATAATGGTTACTAATTAATGGCTAGAATCTTCCATAGAAATCTCATTTCTTTTCTAATTTCATATCCCATACATAATAATAATGAAACAAAATACCCATGCACAAATGTATGTGATCCCTCTTGTGGTAACTTGGAAAAATGTTACTCCGACTACCCGATACCGCCATTTCCACCTCTACCACCGATCTCGATCATCGTGTCGTCCTCGTCGACAAACGTAGGGTTGCAAATATCACCTATTGTGCTCATAGTTGTCATTGTGTTAGCTAGTGTATCTCTTTTACTTTCTTCTTACGCAATTGTTATAAAACTTTGGAACCGGTTCAGAACCGGTCCGGTCCAAGATCGTCCAGTCGAACCGGGGAGTGACGAAAATGAATCAGATGTTGATAATTATCATCCAATTTGGCTAATTTCATCGGTTGGATTACACCAATCAGTGATCAATGGAATCACAATCGTACAATATAAGCTAGGAGATGGGTTAATCGACGGTTCAGATTGTTCGGTTTGCCTTTGTGAATTTAATGAGGGTGAAACCCTTAGACTTTTGCCAAAGTGTAAACATGCATTTCATGTTGAATGTATTGATACATGGCTAAGGTCACATATCAACTGCCCGGTCTGCCGGGCTAGTATTGTTATCAACCCGGGCAGACCGTCTTTGGCCTTGAATGAAGTAGGTTTCGTTCACTCTCGTCAGACTGAGTTAAACCAGACGGGTAATTCGGAGTCTAGTGACGTTGAATTGGGCATAGGACACGTAGGAAATAGTAGTAGAACAATAATTGAAAACAGAGATGTCACTAATAATGTTTGTCATCATGATCAAAACAAGGTCGAATTTGACTCGAGTGTAACTCAAAGGAGGTCTTTCTCAATGGATTTTCAAAGAAATAACTCGAATTCAAGCTCGAGTGGAGAAATGGATAGTTCCTCTTCTTCAAGACCTTTAGCTCTAAGACCGTCTTCTTTGAAACGATCATACTCGTGGAGCGACATGGTGTTTCGGTCTACCTGTGATGATAAGAATAGTGGTGGTCGAGATGTATCTCCTTAGCTTGAAATTTCATGGGAAATTAAAGTTAGTTTCTATAGAGAAACCATACATTGTTAATGTTTTTGGCCTATGTTTTACAGGATTGATTGGGTGTTCAAGTGTACATATATTGTATAGATATTGAGCTACAAGAAATGCAAGTTGATCAGGTGTACAAGTTTATTTCTGCTTCTTGTTATTAACTTACGCCTCTGTCCCGATCATTTATTTGTCTTTTTTTTAAGTAGTAATTTAATGAAAGACAAATAAATAATTGAAACAGAGCCTTAAAAACTGAGTAATACAATGGTTTGGTCGGATCAAATCAGCTGGGTCATACACTTTTATGGTTGAAAGTAAATATGACAAACGGATCACTCGAGTCGGGTTCTGGCGGTTTTTTTCAGGTTTGAAAGAGTTCGAGCTAGGTGGGTCTTTTAGGGTTTGGGTTGGTTGCTTTCAAGTAATCTGGGGATTACGGTCAGTTTACATCGGATCATGTTGTATACATTCAGGTCAATAGGTCAATTCGTCTCTCGGGTCAAATTTAGGTGCGAGTAAGGCTATTTGGGCCGGGTCAATTATTCCAGGTGTAGTTGGAAGATAATTTAAAATTTTAATTGTTGATCAATAACAACTTCTATATATAAAAAATTACCATGGAACTTGGATAGTTGGTTCAAGTGGGTGCGAAGGGAAGATAAGAATCAAATGTGATTGCCTCAAATAAGCTGTCAACTGGGCTATCAAGGAAGGTTTTCTACACTTGGATATCAACACTGATTGCCTCAAATTAGTCCTTATATTGACCGGAGAAGAACAAGCGGCTAGTAATCTAAAACCTAATGTCAAAGAAATTCGATTTCTCCTAGAAGTTTACATTGTTGTTGTATTAGCTATTGTCCTAGAAGTTGTAACAGGATAGCCCACAACTTAGCTAGATATGCGTTGTAGGCTATGTTATATCTTATTTCTTTGTCTCACCGATAAACCGGGACAAAAACCGTATACCCTGTTTTGATTTTTCTCGACCCGGATTCGATACGGTTTTTCAAAAACTGTATCGTATACCCAGAAATTCATATCGTGTACTTCGTTTAATTAACATTTTATATCGTATCGTATCCGTATATTAAAACTTTATCGTATATTTTTGTTCATCGCTAGGTAACAACTGATCTGACTCGATAAGGGTGACCAAAGACTCAGAATTGCCAGACTCGATTATGACCTGAACCCTGAGTTGACCCGATCTAACTCAAACCCGCCCCAAACTTTGATTGACGTAATGTTAGCCCAACCCGTTGTGACCTGACCCAAAACCACCTGACCCGTAATTAACCCAATCCAAAATGATCATTAGAGACCCAAAATGACCTTATATTACAAGTATTAAGTCATATTAATACTATTTATATCAAATTAAATGGCTCGTTGGTTGAAATAATCCATAATAAAAAAAAATTGTAAGATACTCATAGTTAGTTCGTAGTTAATTATACTAGTCTTAAATCTTAATTGAAGTATTTTAATCATTTACCGATTCAAAATGACCCATATTTGAAAATGACCGAAACCAAGGTGGTCCAAACCCGAATTGACTTAGCAACTTCACATCAGAAATTGTCGAAAAAGCCAAAATGACCCGACTCAACTTGGCCTAAATTATGGCATAGACATGAGATTACCCGATCCAAACCCGAGCTGATTGACCCATTTGTCACCTCTTATTTGTCATTATTGACTTTTAAATGTAAAGCAATCTCAAGTATGAGCTCCCACTCGAGCTGAATTTAACTGAAACCAAGCCAACGTGAAATAGGTTCATTATTAATACCTGTATTTTTGAAGTATAATTATAATGTTTTAATTATATTTATTATAAGTTATAGTAGTAATGTATGTAGTGTAATTAGATTAGGATATAAAATAAATTAGCGTTTTATAATTATATTTGGTTTTAAAAAAAATAGTTAAATTTAAAAAGTGAGAAAATGAAAACAATATAATGACAAATCAAACTCGAACATACGTTTTCTCTCTACCTTATCCATCAACCAACACATTTGTGTGACGAAATAGTATTTCACACAATTTAGGTTAAACATTTGTGTAAATTCATTCCACTCGGAGTTGAATAGGAAAAGGTAAATAAATAGGAAAATGGATATTTAGTGTCACCTCTTATTCTTACCCTTGTTCATTCACTTACAAGTTTAGCACCATGTGGTACTCCATGAAGAAGTTTAGCACCATCTGGTTGTTCCTCTAATTATATTTGCCTTTTCCAAAATCCAATCACATCAAATAAACATAAGGGAATTTCGTGCAAATTGTCTTATTTTCTCACTTAGGAACCTAATTATTCTATTTTGGGGCTTGTACTTGATTCGTCAGGGGTCTAATATGATATTCGTAGTATCAAAACCTAGGTAGCACGAAAACGAACACGGACACGACACGGACATGTGATACGGTATCTCGTGAAATTTAGGACACAGGACACGGTATTTAAATTTAATAAAATATACTCCCTCCTATTCTATCTATTCTTCCCCTTCCATTTTGGCTCTTAGATTAAGGAAATGAATTTTGACCACACAAAACACATTACCCCACACACAAATGAATTTAGACCACACAAAACACACTACCCCACATCCAAAAAAAAGAAATAGGGAAGAAAACATGAATAACCGAAAAAGGAAATATGGAAGAATACCATGAATAGGAGGGAGTATATTTTATAGTTATAAATAACTCACGATTTTATTTTTATATTGCTATTTGATATTAAATGTAAATAATTGAAGGTAAAATTTGCTTTGACTATAATTTATTCTCATTTCCCACCCAACTCATCTTCTAATCAATCTTTTTTAGTCTTTCAACCTCTCATTCCTTATTTATAGGTGTCCGTGTGTCCGTATGTCCGACACGGTGTCCGACATGAGACGGCTAGTTAGGAGGAGTGTCCGTACTACATAGATCAAAACTAGGCTTATGGACCAATCTATCCTAATACGGAGCTGCAAGGACACGCACATGTATGGGTCTCAGAGTCTCCGGTCTTGTCGTTTCAATTGAGAAAAAATGGAAGAGTTGGTTTAAATGGTTAAAGTTCTCTTACTCCAATTCGATTGACAGTTTGATTCCTACTCGCGATATAATACGCTTATTTGAATAAAATAATAAAAGAGAACTGAGATCTGACTTGGTAAAAAACCAAGTGGAATGGTAAAAATAATAAATAATTGATTGATAATTTTCATTGCCGCCTAGATAGGTAGTTGCAAACTTCCATGTGAATTTGATTACCGTATGCTTACTAAACATTTTTAAGCAAATCACGTGAATTGTTCAATTCACGTGTTTTTAAATTCATGTGAATTTAACTTCCATATGCCAATCAAAAGATACCTTAGTCAATACTCTCTCTGTCCCGCTCAATTGTTGTACAAATCAGTTTTTGGGTGTCTCTGTCAATTACCGTCCTTAAATTAAGAAGGTTTTCAATGAATAAATTGAACTCCCAATGAAACTATTATCCACTTGTTATCCACTTACTATCACCACAAATGATCTCCTACTCTTTTTTTTTTTTAACCAACCAGCTATTACTCTATTATCATATGTCTCGGCGTAGGAGTTAGGACCTAGGTAGCACCAAAACGGACACGGACACGGACACGACACGGACACGTGATACGGCATCTCGTGAAATTTAGGACACGGGACACGACATTTAAATTTAATAAAAAATATATTTTATAGTTATAAATAACATACAATTTTATTTTTGTATTAGTATTTGATATTAAATGTAAATAATTGAGTGTAAAACTTAACTTTAACTATAATTTATTCTCATTTCCCACCTAAACTCATCTTCTAATCAATTTTCCCAGCCAAACTCATCTTCTAATCAACCTCTTCTAGTCTTTCAATCTCACATTTCTTGTTTATAGGTGTCCGTGTGTCCGACACGGTGTCCGACACGGGACGGCTGGTTAGGAGAAGTGTCCATGCTACCTAGGTTAGGAGTCTTAGGACTACTTGTCTACCTCCATATTGAATACGAAGTACTTAGTATGTCTTATCTTATGACCGGCTTATACCAACAAATTATTCATTTTATTTAAGTCGGTTCAAGTACGTCATGACTCATGCTTGTTTATACAATTATACATCTATAACTTGTAATATCCTCAAAATATATTTGACATTTTCATATATATGCTTCTACTTCCCAGATATGGCGATAGCTTGCTTATCCACTGGACTTGGTCAACAATAATATAAATTATGGAATCTTTTCCTTAAGATGAATTGAATTGTCATGCAAGACCTCGTGATAATGTGCGTTTGATATTGTAATCTGGTTTTATTATGAGAAGATAAGTGAATGAAGTGAGAAGCAAATAAACAGACATGCCTAGAAGTATTTTGTGGTGTACATACTGTAGACATTTTACAATGTACCGTGAGCCTATTATTGCCAAACATTTTTAAACAAGTCTTGCTTAAGACGTATTATCCGTCTAACTATCTTAAATTTTAAGACGGACCAAATACTTTCACATGTAGTTAGTAGGGTTACAAATATTTGCATTTTTTAGGCAACTTGCCGTATAATTTGATATGTATTTATGGATGCGTGAAAGGATCAGTCATGTTACTAGAGTTAGTCTGGCCAAAAGAGGAAAGGAAAACCTAGAATGCACATGCTGGACAGACTAGTTTTCCTCCTAAACTTCTGTTTTAATTGCTTATTAATTAACTGGTCTTTTGAAATTGGCCGTATTTATCCTAGAATTCATGGTTTGTTCTTTATAATTCTAATTAGGAGTAGTTATGGATCTGGTTCTAATTGTCATGCATGAACTGGACTACTCCTGGCCTTTGTGATTATGTGATTTGCTTGTACTCATGTTGCATTTATGGGTGAACGAATCGTTGCCTTGCCCCTAACCCTTTACCGTGTGAGCTCTTTGCCATTACAGCGAGATTGAATTAAGTACGCGATTAAGTCTAAGGATACTTTTGTCATTAGTTCGGACAACAAAGTTGTTGTCACACTTATTTTCTCTAATTTAACCTCTTTTCATTGTCTCCTCTCCACATTTTAAGATCATATTCGAAGGAAGATTAACCAATTCGATTGTTGACTCTCTTGTCCGTTTCTCGCTCCTGGACCGGTCATCATCATGTGATGGAAGCTTTTGTTGGCATTATGCACCAAACTTTGTTGATTATCTTTGTAAAATTTATTTGGTTTCTGCTACTTTATTCCCTGGCTCGCCCTCTAATGTACTCGTCGAACTGTTGTGTTCTAATTAATTTATCATTCCGTTTCGCAAACAAAAGGGATAACATTACACAATTCAGGTTAACCACAATTGCCTCTCCGAAAAGCATCGTTCGTCCATCGACAAGCAGTTCACAAGACAAATAGTTGTCAATGATGAACATCTTGAGTTTTTTTTTAGTGAAAACAAAAGGCCGACACATTCAAATATATACTTTCGGTATAATTGCCAACCCATACATAGTATATTATCTAATACTCCCTTCGCCCTGGACAATTGGTTACCTTTTCTTTTGGCAGCAAGTACAGAAGAAATAGTAGGAGATCATTTGAAGTTCTACTTATTGATTACAAGTGGACAATATAGTCCCATCGAGAGATTCAATTGCTCATAGAAAACTTTTTTTTAATACATAAATGTATATATACCAACGTGACACCCTAAAATGGAAATGATAAACAAATGACAAGGACAGTGAGGGACTGACTACGGAGGGAGTATATATTTGCTAAGACCAGATCTCCAATGATTACTATATATCATATACTTCCTCCCTTCAATTTCACTCTATCATATTTCTTTTTTCATCCATTCAATTCCACTCTACCACTTTCCTAAAAAAGAATGTAAAATGACCACTTTATCCTAATCAAAACATCTTATTTACATATAATGTCACTCATAACCCACTCATATTCCCACAAATATCAATTTAATAAACATCTTACACACTCCCATATGTACTTATATTAGTTGTTTAATTGCTCCCTTAATATTTGTGCAAAAAGCAATATGGTAGAGTGGAATTGAATGAAGGAAGTACAATGAAAAATTTTTATGTCTTCCGGGAAGACAGTCCCCCTTACACCTTAAAAAGAAAGACCAAAACAAATGTTATAATGACTGAAGTGTAAGGAGTGACAGAAGAATATTTCCATATAAAATAGCAAATTTACCCACATAAAGGAAACATAAACGGATTACAAAACCTAATGTATGCACTATGCAACATACATGCTCGCCACTTAGGCACTTAGAAGCCATAACCAACCTTTTTTTTTAATTTTTTTTCTATTATATGCATTATTTGGATAATGTATTTACGTGATTAACTTGTTATATTAAATAACTTGTATGTAATGAATGATAATCACCCCAGACCATCAGCTACCATCAACAATTCAACATTCAACATTGATCATAAATAAACACCCAATAATTGAAGTACACCCTTAAGATGACCCCACCTCACCCAAGTCAACCCTTTTTTGCACTACAATTTTATCTCTTTTCCCTCTTAAACTCCTCTCAAAACCTCCCAAAGACCACACACACAAATTAAACCTATATGTCCCTACAATCTTACATCCATACATGCCTATCCAAACACACCCAAGTAGTCATGGTTGCATTATATTGTGTCTTTCCCTTCTACTATCCAAATCCGCCACGGCTCAAGAAACATCGCCTCCATCACCACCTTCATCGACCTACAATTTCAGCCCGCCTATGGCGACAGCTGTCATCATATTGATCATATTCTTTTTTAGCGTAGGTTTTATTTCAGTCTACATCCGCCACTTCATGCTCTGCCTGGGGTACACACCAGGCAGAGGATTTAGTGGCGGAATTGAGGCATGGAGAAATGAAAGGTCACCAAGAGGTCTAGACCCAAAAATTGTGGACACGTTCCCTACGTTTTTATATTCCGACGTTAAAATGCACCGTATTGGGAAATCCTTGCTAGAATGCGCCATATGTTTAAACGAGTTCACTGACCTTGAAATATTACGAATGTTACCCTCTTGTAGTCACGTGTTCCACCCTCATTGTGTCGGTCCGTGGCTTGCCTCTCACGTCACGTGCCCCGTTTGCAGGGCAAATTTGGAAAATCAGTTAAGTGATAGGTCCTTGTCTTTCAATTACCTAACGCAACAATTTTATCAATCATCCGACGAGGATGACTTAGAGTCGTCTCATCATAATCGCGACGTGAGCATACGGGTTGGAACGTCGTCTCCTGAGGATATTAAGGTAATTAAAAGTCCGGTTGTGCAAGAAATTAGAACAGTGGACGGTCTTATAGGAAAATTGCCGAGGTCACACTCAACGGGGCATTCATTGGTTGAGGATTGTGAGAGGTACACGTTAAGGTTACCTGATGAAATACGTAACAAGTTGGTAAATGCGAAATTGAGTGGTCTACCAGCTGCTATAGTTAGCCCACCGGTCGGGTACCGGGCTAGGAGTGTCGAGTGCAATATCGGGGTTGGGGGAATGAAACCGGACCATTGGCGGCTTTCTGTTAGTCCACCTTTTATTTCACGGTCCGGTTCAAGCAAGTCACAAAAGTCAAATAATGGAATTGGAAATAATTCGAGTAACAACGAGAGTAATAACAGTAACAATGGTTTTATGGGATCAATGACAAGTCCAAGGAACTTATTGAAATCGATCAAGTCACCGTTAAATCGGGCGGGTCGGCCCGATGACACAGGGGAGCGATCGACTAATAGATTATGTGTTAGTAGGACAAGTCAAGATTTGGAATTGGAAGCTCAATGGCATCATGATCAATGAAACTTTGGGTGGTAATTATTTTTAATTTTCACATTTAGTTTTTTTTTTTTGCCCGAGGTTACATTTTTTTCTGGTCTTTTACTATATTTTTATTGTTTGTCTTTCACGTAGTACTTATTTTGTACTCGTAGGACGTGGTTGGGTACATACTAAAAATAGCTCAAAGCTATCTAGAGTAAGTAAAAAGTGATGAATATAGTTGTCATTTTTTTTGTTTCCGATTGTAATCACACTTGGGCTTCAGATTATTCAGTTTGCCAATGTATATGCAATTATGCATGGTAATAAAGTCTATAATAACAAAAACAGTTAGTTTTCCTTAGCTTAATACGGGTGTGTCCGTCTTGGGATTGAGACTCGTTAAATGTCATCTCACATGGATTAATAGGACTATTTTTTTGTTATTGAATAGCTTGTCTTATTTCTATATGGATATATTTGACTTGCCTTTAGCTTAAGATGAATATGTCTGTCTTAAATGAGAATTTGTCTAATAATAATTCATAGTTCGGCAAGACTTACATTTTTGTTTTTAGTTAATAATGAACTTGTCGTAGATACTTGGACCGTTGGACGTGCCTACCCTGCCCTATCATAAATGACATTACATTCATAATATATTCCGACCAAAACCCTTGATAGTGAAATTTAATACTTTCTTAGTTTCGTTCATTTGTTTACCTTTTATATTCTGTGTAAAAAGTATTTTAATCAAATACAAATAAATAAATAATTGACACAGAGAGACAAACTGTGAAAATTGGTAAAATTTTAGTAATTATAATATTCATTTGTACCGAAAAAATAATTACATTCATAAAAATTTTATGTTATCGCACTAGAAGTTTAATTACTTGTTCAGTCCAATTCATTATATTTTATAAATCCCCTCTCATATGTGGTCATATGTAGAGCTGGCCATTCTTACCCGAGTCGAGTGATCCGACCGACAAAATCAGAGAATATGGCAACTCAAAATCGACCCGACCCGACTCGATGACGACTCGTAACCCGACACGACCCAATGACAGCGACCTGAACCTGGCCCAGACCCGATATTGACCCGGTTAACTTGATGACTGACAATTAGTAAGGTTAATATTGATCAAAATGAAGATGGTTTATTGTTTAAACTGATACATTTGACTTAATAATAAGTAACCAAACCCAAGACCCAACTCTGACCCGAAATATCATTAGACCAGACTCAACCCGACCCGACTTGACCCAAAAGGCAGATGGACTCGATATGACCCAAAAGGCAGATGGACTCGATATGACCCAAGCCTGATACGACCCAACCCAACTTAACCCAATCTAACTGACTCGATGGCCACCTATACTTGTATGGAGTAAATTGGGCCAAATAGAAAGAGTAGGAATAATCGACAAAATGTGGCTAGACTGGCTACTTGGCCGGTTGTACACTTGTACTTGTCATAAATATTATAAATATCATGCAGGAATAGAGATGCTAGTGGGATGGGTACAAGTGGATACCGCTCGAACCCGCCCCAGTTAAGGCGGGTATGGATAGAACTTTAGCAGGTGGTGGGGCAGGTATGGGTACAGTTTTATATTTCTACCCGTTGGGACAGGTATGGTTTTTGGAAACTTCTACTCGCCATGAATGGTGGGGCAGGAATGGATACGAGAGGTTCTTGGTGGGTATGGGTACAGGAGAGCCTATATCCACCACCATCCCGCCCCAATGACATCTCTATCCAGAAATGAAAATGTAGTAACAAAAATGGTAAGTAAGAATATGGGTGATAAATAAGACGAATATGAGTCATAGTTTCATTATTAATAACAAAAACGTTTCAATCATTGATGATAATATATAAGCGGGACCAGTGGCCTTACGTGTAGCAATAGTTACTTGTTCAGTTGTTCTTACTCTGATTTTGTAAATCCATTTGATTATCTTTGATAATGATATACGAACTTACCAAGTCAAAAATATTGAATGGCCCCATTCTTTTATTTGTTAATTAGCTCCAATGCCTACATCGCATTATATACTTCATGGATTACATTGAAATTACCTTTCAATGTCAAACCATATTAATTCCAAAGAAAACAATGAGGTGGCCGACCATTAACATAGTCCTCAACGCATGTTAATGACAAATTATACAATTAATTAAGTGGAAAGATATTGTGAGAAAATACTCCCTCCGTCCCGATTAATTGTTGTCCTATTTCTTTTTAGGATGTCTCAGTCAATTGTTGTCAACTCTATATTAGAATTAGTTTTTATGTATAATTTGATCATCCAATAAGACTATATTCACTTGTCATCTATTGAGTGAAATTACAAATGATCATCCACTCTTTCTTTGATCTTTGTGCCAAAATAAAAGGACAGTAATTAACCGGGATGAAGAGAGTATCAATTAAGGTCTTCCACATTCAAGAAAATGAAAGAATGCTCTAGTTTATAAAGAAGAAGCTACTCTTATTTTCAAATGCTTTTGGGATGGTGTCTCTTCCACCTTATGAACTGGACTTTTTCTCATTCTCAATAGGCGTGGCCTAGGCCCAAATACAAATTTAATATTGTATCTGAGCCCACGGTTATGTGACTTGGATTGCGAGACGAAGTCGGGCCATTATCGAACGAGTTCGAAAAAAGGCCTCGTTCTCGTTGTCGAACCATTTGGCGGATTCAAAAAGCGACATTCCCGTTTGATGAAGAAAGTGTCAATACTATACAATCGTCTCGAAGTCCAACCACTCACAACACTTAATTCTATGCTTCAACAAATGCCTTGAGACTCTCCTATTTTCTCTCATATTCTTCCTAATTTGTTAATGTATTTAGTCAATTGTATATCATACTTTGTAGCTCTTATTTAGCTGGTAGTTTAGCCTTTAGCTGAAGCATCTATTTGTATAAATACTCAAGTCAGTAACTGCATTAAACATATCGATTAATATACAAGCTATTCATTCTTAACATGGTATCAGTCACCCAACGATCCTCACAATCAAAAATTAATCCGAACTCGAATCCTATACACGCTTAACTTGGTTAATTTCCATAATCATATCATGGTTGCCCACCAACTCTAATTCGCAAACGCTGTCGAACCTAACTCGCCCTTCACCCTTGTCACCTTTGCTAATTGTAATCAACGCAAGGATATGATGACATTTCGTCAATGGCGTTTCCAAATTCGTGCTATAATGAACGACCTTCAATTGTTTGCTTACCATGATGGCGCGTACCCACCTCCACCAAAAACTATCATTGTCCAGCCCACTCCTCCTGCCATTGAACCCACTGTAAACCCGAATCCGCCTACTCGACTTGGTATCGCCAAGACCAACTCATTCTTGGTGCCCTCACCAGTACTTTATCCCCTTCGAGTCAACCACACCACGTCGAATGCCGCATGGAATACCCTAAATCGTACTTTTGCCAATTCATCCCGGGGTCATCGAATTCAAATCCAAGACTGTCTTGATAATATTTCCCATACTCGATGACATGAGCATCACCGATTACATGACGTCTATCAAAGCTTGCACGGATGATCTTGCTCAACTTGAGCATCCCATGGACATTGATGACATTACCACCAAAATTGTGACAACCCTCGCGAAAACATAAAAGTAAACAAGTAATATGCAGCGGAATTTAGAGAATTTTTAAAACTTATAAAAGAAGTTTCGCGGGAATTATCATAAGATAAGGTTCAAAGTAAATAAACGAAGTAGCTAAGTCGAATAGAGTCGACAAGCAACTACAAGGGGGATGACAATCCCAAAATCATACAATAATCCCAAAAATGTAAAAGTCTAAACGGCTAAAGGTAAATCATCGTAGAACGACGCTCGCTAGCTCACACTAGTCTCACCCTATGTAGCACCGACTTGTACCTGTTCATTCATTAAACATGAATGGCATAGTCAGTGGGGAGTAACTCAGGGTCCTCCTAGCCATATCACATCAAAACGCACATAAGCAAGCATATAATCATATATCATCATGAAACATATATTTATCATGCCGGATATGAGAATTAAATAACCATAATAACAATATACGAGCATAGGAATCATCATTCATCATCATCATCATGCAATACAAAACTCAGGGAAGACTCCCCTTGGCAACCACATGGATCACCCTTGGCTTGCATCTCATCATTAATGACAATGTGCTTGAAAAGGTTGATTGGGGACTCGACATACAAACCAAACACAAGCATCCAACGATTCCAAGTATACAATCCAATATGTAATCAAATATAAGAAAACACCCTCTCACGGTAAATAAAACGCACTAGCATCTGCACTACGCAAGACAAAGACGACTCTAAACTCAATTCCTCTCGGTAGACGACGATAATAATGCGGTCCTATTCTAAATCTGGCCAGACTCTCGGGATATGGGTGTTTCCCGATTCGACAAGTGGTAAAGCGTGCCATATCCAAGACTCGGTCAAACACAGAAGTTGAGTACCCCAAAGCCGGCAAGGGCAGCTAATGGAAGAGGCGGAAAGAGACGGGTATACCAATTCCGACAAGGGCAGCTAACTGAATTGGTTGTCAAAATAACGAGTACTCGTATCAATGAGGCGTCGTGAAAACGGTCAAGCAAGTACGCTACATGCAAATAACACAACCTCGCAAGGATACAACATTTGACGGCCGGGTCGATCAACGCATTGCGTTCGCCTCACAACAACGTCGTCATATCCCCACTAACAAATGCAATAAGCATTAAGGTTGTACCCTTATCGCTCCGACATCAAGCATAACGAGTATAGAGGTTCAACCAGGAAATGAGAGTTCAAAACATCCAATAACGAGACTCGATCCATTATTCAAGGAATAATCGACTCAAAAGGGGAAGCATGCTAAAACCGTCACTAAACATGTGAGAAAAGCATGTGAGATATTGCGTAGTCTAAACATGAATATTAAATGTCATTACGTAAGTTTATAAGATAAACAAATCATAAGAATCATTACATGTGAAGACAAGTGAAAGAAAAGAAGAGGAAGAAGAGCAGGGGGTCTCAGAGTTTGGGTAATCCTTCAATTTTACAGAAAACACAACAGGGGCCTCTCAGTCGTTCGGCTGACCGGCGGCCGGTTGGCCGGCTGGGAGGTCGGGGCACTTTAAATTTTCAGAAACAAAGCAGCTCAGCCGACCGACCGGCTGAGGGTTTTCCCTTGTCCAATTTTCGTCAAAAACACCAATTTCACTTTAGGAGGTTCTTAGCCGGTTGAGGGGTCGGCGGCCGGGTACCCACATGGGACTCCTTTTGTCCGAAAAACCCACAAAACACAAGTTTAAGCCAAATCCAATTACACCCATTCCCAAATACCAACATCAATCATTGCAAAACCTCATTTAATGCAACAAATGAGTAGCAAATCATTGCATACAATCATTAAAACATTATGAAGCCAACATTTAAGATATTAAACATAAGTTTAACCAATAATAAGATGGATTCAACATCATTAACATAAACTTGCACAAGTTAAGCATATGAGATGAATTCTAACAAATACTTAAGTATTAATCATCAATTCATGCTTGTATAACATAAATAACTCATCTTTTCATTTGAAAATCTATCCTAAACACATTAGCACATAAGATGTGACATCGAGTAACCCGTCTACGTTACCTTACTTGCTCTTCAATCTTCTAACTCTTCTTCAATGAGAAAATAGTCTTTATCCGGGTCTTGAAAGTCTCCTCCTACAATATTAACACAAAAAGATGACTAAAGTTCATCCTTGAGAAAGATGGAAAAACGAATTTGCACAAGGGAGAGCCTTTCTTACCTTAAAAGAAAGAGAATGAGAAAAGAGGAAGAAAGTAAGAATAATCAAAGGAATTGGCTTTGATTTGAAGGAGTTATGGTGATTTTGAGTTGTGAGGTTTATGAGGTTCAACTATGGGGTTTTAAGTTTTCGTGAGGAAGATGAGAGGAGGGTATTGTCGAAAAATGAGAAGTGAAGAGTGGTACTGGGTTTGATTTTGGTGGGTGAAGAAATACAAAGGCCCAAAATTCATTGTGAGCCTCAACCTACTTAATTTTCCGAGTAGAACCCGAATATGGGCTTGGAATTGATCGATTAGACACGGATTTAACCCAACTAAGAAAATTCTAATCTAAGGTTAAAACTAAGATTAACTAATAATAAGTAAAATATTATTAAATTCCAATTACTAAAATTGCGGGTGTTACAAAAATTCTCAAAGGCCTCAATCAAGATAAATATTGCTCTGTTATCGAAGCTGTTTGTGCGAGGCACACTTCTATCTCTTTTTAAGCCCTTTCACGAAAAGTTAATTCCATCACTACAAACTTCCAGCCCACTGCTCATGTTGTGTCCTATCATCGTTCAAATTATCAAAATCGTTCATCCTTTTATCCACAAAAATATGTGCCCCACACTCAAATCGTCTCAAACAATCAGCCCACTGCCTATGCCAAATCTTATAAAGAAGGTTGTCATTTTTGTGACCATGTTGGTCATGTCGCTTCTAATTGTTGTATTTTTCAACAACGATATCCAAATGTGGTTTTTCCTACTCGTCATTCCTGCGGGCGAGTTATACGATCTTCTCAATACCTTATCTCTTCACTTGCCCTATGAAGGACCCGATGACCTTATCAATTGTGACGGCTCGTCCTTGCCAACACACCATTTCTTTCTTTCTTCCCTCTTCTACTCGTTCTCTCTTATTTTCCAATGTTCTAGTTGTTCCCACAATATCTTGAAATCTTTTCTCTTCCACTCAGTTGTGCCATGATAATAATGCTTCTACTACCTTCTTACCCAATTCGTTTTCTATCAATGATGTCCAGACGGGAGTAGTCCTTCTTCACGGTCGACTAATTGACGGCATGTACAGTTGGCCACCTACTCCGCCTCACGCAAATGGTGTTTTACCTCCTGGTCAATTCTCTTGGCATCATCGACTCAGCCATCCATAAAATAAAATTCAGCAACTTTTTAATTGTAGATTTAATTAATGCATTCCGATCTCCGAGCATTGTATTTCTGTCATATAAATAAAAGTCACAAACTTCTCTTTGCAACTTCTACGCTCCAATTCGTAGCTCCTCTTGCTCTTGTCTTCTCCGATGTGTGGACGTCCCCCTATTGTTTCCAACGAGTCCTTTAAATATTATGTGATATTTATCGACCATGATACCCGTTACATTTAGCTTCATCCACTTAAAAAATAAATCCGACACTGCCTTGACCTTTATAAAATTACGAGCAACTGTTGAAAATTATTTCAATAAAACAATTCGTCAATTTATTCGGATAACGACGGTGAATTTATAAAACTTACTCATCATCTTAATATCAATGAAGTTAATCATTTCACATCTCCTCCTTTTACTCCAGAACATAACTTACTCTATTCTATTCAAATCTGAACCAAACATTCAAAAACTCCATAACTTTGGTTGTTTATGTTTTCCTTGATTACGTCCATATTCTCGACACAAACTTGAGCCGGTCTATTCAATGTCTCTTCCTTGGGTATCCAAACTCAAAGTGCTTATCTATGTCTTGATCCCCCTACTTCCCGTATCTACACATCTCGACATGCTGATGTTAAGACTCTAGCTAACTCGATAACAAAAATTAAAAGGAAATATCTCGACCCCACTTTAGCCTAAGACGTAAACCGTATTCACTCTGAATAACCCGAGTATCACCTCTATTAATTTTGACATAATATGGTTGGGAAAATTCAAATATGAATTGAGTAACAAGTGAACTTACTCTTTGTATATTTCACAATTTCACTCGTTCTGTTAGAGTTATCAAACGACCATAAAAAAACGCCATATTTAATCATATCTTACAATAATATAAAAAGGCTTGTTGAGCCTCCCTAGAATCGCCACGTGTCACATGCTTTCTGACTGCCACCTCATATGAACTTTTACTTCTCGACAAAAAAAAAACACAACCCAAAGTAAACTATTGAACTCCCTCATCCATTATCATCCCACCGTTCGTATAGCTTCTTCTCATAAGAAAAAAAAATGAAACTGACAGCTCAAATTAAATGCAAACAATTAATCACCCCATTATTAATTGTTGATTACCAATTCTATTAAATGAATTATATCATTACCAATTGGAGATTGAACCCACAACTTATACTTTCTTATCATACCTATAAAAATGGTAGATTGATGAGTATTAGAATGCCACGTGACAACCTCATAAGCCTTCATCCATTGTTTTTACATACATTAGTACATTAACACTACCGACTCTTCTAATTCTGTAGTATATTAACCATCACCCTATTCAACTATCATATTAATTTTGCAATTAATTGTTATCACCATATATATTATATAAAACAATTCATTTACAACCATTTGAATGCCAAAATCATCACCCCATTTATCTCTCATACTAATTTTACAATAATTTTTATGATTATATAAAGCAACTCATTATCTAAAACCTTTTAAATGCCAACTTTTGAATGTGTTTTTTTCTTAATTAATATTGATGTCACCAAATTTTAATGTACATCATTCAGCTTCCAAACAAATTAGTATTATTTAGTTTTTCCTATTTAACATTGTTTCGTTGTTTCCTGTAAAATAGTCATGTGATGGGTACACATTTGAGTAGTTTATTTGACTTCCTTGAGTTTTGTTTGATCAATTACTAATCCGTGTATTGTTTTTTTATTTTTCTTATATTGTGTAGGCGGTAATGAAGACGCATTGATAAAGTCATAGGCTTAGATCACTAACAACGTCATGCAATGGTAAATTTAGATTTTACTCAATTGGTAAGTTCAATCTTCCATTCTCTTTGTTTTTTTTTTTTTTTTTTTTTACGTAATCAAAATATAAAATTAATGGAAGTTAATTTTGAAGATGATAAAAAATTTGGGATAAAAATATGTATTAACGATGGATATTGAATTTTATTTGATCTTCGTTGAAAAAATAACTTTATAATTGCTAATTTTCATTTTTGCGCCTAATCTCATATCACACCTTCTTTTTTTTTTATTTACCATTGTTATCTTACTACATATTGTTGTCATTTATATTATTTAAACGATAGATCATTGAAAGGGATACAAAAGTTAAGCGTGAAAATTAGATCAATCATATACCTCAAAAATGGACCACGTCTCATTTTTTGTACCTAATATTCTATTATGCCCTTTTTTTCCACTTACCATTATTATCTTATTACAAAATGTCCTTTATATTATTTAAAAACGATAGATCACTCTAAGGAAACGAGAGTAAAGTATAAAATTTAGACCGATCATCAAATTCATCATAACTCACACCAATCATGAATTTATCTGTGAAAGAAAGAATTTGTAAGTTATGATAAAAAAAATTATTATCATGTAATTATAATTTTTAAAAAGTGGTATATAACTTGACCAATGTAGAGGATGGTGGAATTGAAATTGACCAACTTAAATGAAAACATGAATTTTCAATTAAACTATTGGCATCTCTTCGAAGTAATATGTATTATTATTAATTGTACTTTATATATGTTGTGCATTTGTATATTTTATAAGAATTAATGGCTGAAGATGGTGGTATTACTTTTTTATTATATGGATTTTAATCGTAGAAGTTTAAATTTAGAAAGTTTACACTCGACAACGTTGTTAATTAGCGAATTGATAATCAAATTGTATATTCAAATTCTAATATTTTGTATCTCAAGATCTATTAGGCCTAAGCCCAAACCTTGACTTTATACGACTATCCTCTTCTCCTTTTATCCATTCAAACGATAAATTATGGGATGATAATGACACTACCGTTTTTGATAATGCCACCCAAATACAATCTAATTATAGGAGTGTCTTACTATTCACTCTCTCATAATTTGAATGACATTAACTAAAAGAGTTGTGGTGTTATCATCGCCCTAAATTATTATCCACATTAATTCATTATTGCTCACACGTGGCGTTTTTTTTACAAATTCCGTTTATTTTGACTTATTAAAAAAATGGTGGTTGGTAATAAAGTAAACAACAAAACACAAAACATAAAACATTGTCTACAGTTTAATTATAACTCTAAATAGTTTATATACAAGTCGAACTATAGAACAACATTATATACATTATATAATGCTATTCTGATCTTCAATTTTCGAAATTTTTTATATGGCCTTAAATGTTATCTATCCGCGATATGATTTTGACTGTAAGGAGAAATTATCATGGGAAGTTGACAACAAATATTTCTAACCCCTATTTATTTTCAATTCGAAGAATAAAAAAATAGAGATACCAATTGATCACATTGTACATTTGTACCCACTACATCGTATTTAAAATAAAAAATATATTAGAAAATGGCCAAAGGATATCCTGAGATAACCCGTGATTTTTCACGGGTAGCAAAACTAGTTTTTAATAAAGTAATAACATATGTGCAAGATAAATATCCAGTAACAATGTATGAAGTCATTGTTATCGTTGTAATTTTCCTAAACAAAGACAAAAATAATTAAGGAAGTAAAAATAATGTGAACTTACTCATAATCAGATTTCATCTAATAAATTGTCAATCCCCCTTATACTAAAAGATTAAGAGGTCTCTAAAATTTTCCCGCCTAAGTGAGAAAAGGTCTATGATTGGTCCTCGGACTCCTCACATTATTTCATATTAATTTTATACCATAAATAGGTCAGGAGATTACTACTAATTTCAATATGTAAACCCACAATAATGATTATTTTGATTTTGCTACACAAGTAGAATTGCATTTAATAATATTATATGATGATATTGGAGAAATATTTTGCACAATAATTTTTCATAGTTTTATTTTTGTCTTTTGTTACAAATGTACTACAAGTTGATTATATTTTTTACAAATTCTCTAATTCTATTATATAATTAAGTCATTAAATTAAGATTATTCTTTTGGTAAAAGTAATAGTATAATAATAATTAAGTAATTTATAAAATTAGGTTCACTTTACACGTCAATCTTATTTGGTGTGAAAACTATCAATTTTTTTTCCTCTTATACCGCTTATACATATTACCAAGCTATATAATATTAATGTCTTTATACTTTATTATCTAAAAAAACCGTGCATTTGCACGGGATCTACACTAGTAAACTAACAATTTTTTATTTTTGCAAAGACAATCACTCACTAAATCATTCAGATACCACTTTTTCGTACTCATTTATGTGATTTCGTGAAATTTTTATTTTGTTAATTGTCACACAAAATGTCTAACTAATTTTGTACTTATTTTCATGACACCGTATTATCTTTAATATTACCCGTTATTTGTACTTGTTTTATTACCCGTTGTACCATCTTTTCGTTAAATTGAAAAACGTTTTGAAAATATTACATCCATCATATTAGAATAGATGTTAACTTTAGAGAATTTGTGTTTAGACTATGACTTAAGATGTTAGAATTTAGGAGTAATTTTAGGAAATTTTTCTCTAGAATAAAATGGAAAAAGATAAATGGAGTAGATGGAAAAGAAAGAAATTGTGTAATCATTGTTTTTTAATAACTTAGGATAGACACAAATTCTCATTGAAGACGGACACTATCCGTCACAAGCTGAAAATGGATAGTGCCCCTCTCACAATATGTAAGTGGGCAGGGCAACTGGATGGCAAATGGAGCTCATCACTTGCATATTGTGAGAGGGGTACCATCCGTTTTCAGCTTGTCACGGGTAGTGTCTGTCTTCCGCACGACGAGCTATAGAATATATGCTTTTAGGAAATATTAGAAAAAATTAATTTTGGAATTAATGAAAAAATCTTTGATTATAATGTGGTGGGCCATGTGAGTAAATTGATGTGAAAAATATTAGAGCAATAGCAATAGAAGAACTTTATATAAAGTTCTTGTTGTGACATGTCATATTTTACAAATTCCAATATATATGAACTTTTATATACGATAGATGACATTTAAATAAAGTTCTTAAATAAACAATAGAAAACATTTAATTGGTCTCACGTTTTTCAAAGTTACATTTATTGGCTCCCAAATTCCAATATTATACAAACTGAGTTCTTATTTTAGAATTCGTTTCTTAAAATTAAGAACGAACTTTTAGTTCCAAGAGAAGAACTTTTTACTTTGTGTTTTTGATGACAACCCAAGAAATAAGAACCACTATTACTATTGCTCTTAGTAGTGGTTCTTGTTCTATATACTAGTTGAGGTCTCGTGCAAATGCACGGTTTTCGTAGATTGTGGTGTTAAAAATATATATATTTTTTTTATTATATTACTTGTATTTAATTTAATTTGTAGTTTTCTTCAATAATTTTGTGTAAGACAAAAAAATTACAAATACAAAGTACATTCAAACCCGTTAAAAGTGACTGGTTTATTTTCGGACAAATGATACAACTAACATTTTTTGTATCTTACTCAAAAGAAATTGATACTCTGTTTTATTGAATCCAAGGTTCATAAACAAATCAAACTTATTGAATAAGAGACTGGTTTTATTCTTAATTTTGATATATTGTAACCGTAAGTTATACCGTTGCATTTGTGTAAAAAGAAAAAAAGAAAAAACTTATTTATGGTATAGAATAATTGAGTAAATATTGTGAAATAAAATAACTGACATATTGGTTATTGATATTTTCTAAGGTAAATAATAAATAGCAAGTAGATTCATTTTAGTATGTGAAGCACTTGGGCGGGAAAACTGAGCATAAATATTTAGAAGAATGTTATTCTTTTAGTATATAGTGAATTATTATCACAAATTTTCATTGTAAACGGGCATATCCATTTACAATTGTAGACAGGTCGAATCTCTCTAACAAAGAAGCAAGTGAGGATAAGTGAGAAACCACGCTATAGTTATAGACGAATATGCTCGTCCTATAGATAGATAGTGTCTATAGAGGATATGGATGGTTTATCATGAAGGGTGTATAAAATATCAAAGTTAAATTTGGCATTGGATTAGATTGGATTGTTTAATAGCGAAGAAAAGCTTTATAAAGGAGGAATGTCGGCACTCGGTAACATTGAAATTGAATTAGTCGCAGGCGGGGCACATAAATGTGTCATTTTAACTTGACAAAACTTCGCATCAATACTGACAGCAAAACAAGGGGATTTCACCTTGTGTATTCTCTTAACCCGTACCAACTACCAAGTATCAACCATCATATACTTTCTCCTATTCTCAATAACCTTCCTCTTTCACTTGACACAAAAATTAAGAAAACACACTTTCTCACCATATAATTAAATTTAGACCACACAAATACAGTACCCCACCAGACAATTAAATTTGAACCACACAAACACTTACTAAAAAAGGAAATAGGAAAAGTATTGTAAATAGACGAAAATAGAAATAAGCAATGTTATTGAGAATATGAGGGAGTATATATTTTTGGACAATAATAATGTCACTATGGAGTACTATTTATAGTAATGACATTCAAATACAAGCTTATTATATAAACATCTTATTATTATTTACGTTCTCACAAATTGAGTGGCATTAGTAAAATGGGAGTGGCATTAGTAAAAACGGGAGTGTCGTTATCTTTGCCCTATTTTTATCTCACATCAAAAACATTCTAGCCAATTTATCGTTTGTCCTCCAATTAATATTTATCTACTTATGTGAGCTTTAAGTTTCTTATTTTTATGGGAGAGGTAATTTAATTCTCTATTAAATAGTTTCTTACATTTTAGCAAACCCCTTAATGGTTTTCCACATCATATGAATTTTATATTCGGAATTTTGAAATTGTAGATTCAAAAAAATCAAAAGAGCGTAGTATTTTGAAAACTAAAGCATTTCTGTAGCGATAATTGATAGTTGACTGATCATAAGTCAATTTACTTAGCTGCTTCTATACGTCTTCATTGTGTTATATACATTTGACTCTACAAACTTGTAATTATTATTACACAAAATCAATAAAAAATATCCTTCTATTTACATATTGTTTCCAGAACTTTCTTTTCTCTCTTTCTTCATGTTGAAAGCTTACTAGTCTCTTTAATGGAGATTAGTCAAAACCTAGATTTCTACATGGTATCAGCCTAAATTGATCCAATTTTCTCATCAAATTATGTTTCTTTTGCAAGATTTATCATTACATTTCTCATTTCCGCTGCGATTTCTTTCACTCGGTTTTTTTTACGCGATCGCGATTTCTACGAAGATCGCATTCTTCGTCATTTTTCAATTGATTTGATTTCTTGCAATCAATTCTCTTCACAAGTTCGTTATTTGTTGAAATCTCTTTGATTCCTCAATTAATTCAATATTTTCCCCAAATTTTCACAGTTTCTTGATTTTTCCCCAATTCTGCAAATCATCATGCCTGATGTTCCTTATACCTCCGTTTATAAGGATCCTTTACATCTCACAAATGCAGAACAAGCGTTGTTACAAGTTATTCCTCAGGTTTTCGATGGAAAATCTTTTCTACACTGGTCTCGTAATCTTCGCATTGCGTTGATTACGAAGAACAAGTTAGGGTTTGTTACGGGTACATTTCCTCGACCTGCTGCTACTCATGCAAATTATCATGATTGGGTTCGTACTGATTACACTGTTATGCGGTGGATCTTACATTCTCTATCTGAGTCAATTGCTGAAGGTTTGAACTACGTTACTTCAAGCAAAAAACTTTGGGATGATCTTAATGAGCGATATAACCAGTCCAATGCTCTCTATCTTTATCAGTTACGGAAAGATATGGTTCAAATTTCTCAAGGAGATTCTTCGGTGGCAGAATACTATGCTCGTCTGAAATCTATGTGGGAGGACATTCGATCTTTGGATCCTATACCAGAATGCAGTTGTGCTGCTATCGATGCCTGTACATGCAACTTACTGAAGAGGATTGTTGATCGAGATAATTTCCACAATCTTGTTGATTTTCTCATGGGGCTAATCAAGAAATATGAGCATACTCGTTCTCAGATCTTAGCCATGGATCCCCTTCCTACTGTCAATCAGGCGTTTGCGAAGATACATCAAGTTGAAGCTCAAAAGAATATTACTACTGAAATTCCTGATCAGGATGCCATTGCATTGGCCGCTACTCAATCCTTTGTTGCTCCTCCTGGAAGTTACAAGCCACCAGCAAACGTTTGGAGACGTGATACTCGAGAATTCAAGAAGACGAAGTATGAGGTTAAGCCTAAATATTTCTGCACTCACTGTCAGCGACCAGGTCACACACTTGATTATTGTCGATCATACAAGGCAATGCTTGCTAATCAGGCAGGCACGCAACAACGTCCAAATTATCATTATGGTTATCCTGGTGCGGCAAAGAAACTTGTAGCTCATGTTGAAGAAATTGTTGAGTTCACTGGTGAGACTCCATCTGAGGTACATGCCTCTCCTGTAATTCCTGTTTCTGATCCATGTTTCATACAAGCTGTGGCTAAGGAACTATTCAAACTACAATCTCTTGCCTATGATTCTGCATGACCTATCTTTTCAGGTATGGTTCTTGCATCTGCTGCACATGTTGCTAAAATTACTGATAGTAAACTGCATTGGATCATAGACTCATGAGCCTCTGACCATATGACCTATGACATTCATAATTTTAGTTCTTATAGGTTGCTCCCTAAACCTTTGGCAGTGACCCTTCCTGATGGACATGTTAAAGTAGTTGAATATATTGGGGAAGTAGTGTTGAATAACAAAGTTACTCTACTCGATGTGTTATTCTTACCTGATTTTAGACACAATTTGTTGTCTTTGGGACGATTATTGGGTGATTCAGGTCTTGTGGCTAATTTTACTTCTACTGGATGTTGTATTCAGGATCATGTCACTAAAGAAATCATGTGCTCTGGCTGGAAGACTGCTGGAATTTTCTGTTTTAGTAGTGCTTCTGCCAGTAGTAATAGTAGTAATAGCCATAATGCTAATAAAACCAATGTAATGACATGTTCTGCTGCTGTGAACACTGATGATGTAGCTCTTATGCATGCTAGGTTAGGGCATAGTTCTATAAGTACTCTAAAGCATGTAATACCTAGCATTTTGCAAAGTAGTAAAACTGGTCATTTATATTATGATACTTGTTTGTTAGCCAAATAACATAAAAGCCCATTTCCTGTCAGTACTACTGTCACCACTAGACCTTTTGAATTGGTTCACATAGATTTATGGGGGCCATATAGGGTTAAGTCTCTCTCAGGAGCATCCTATTTTTTTACTATAGTTGATGACTACAGTCGGGCTACCTGGACATATTTGCTGAAAAATAAAGAAAACTTGAATGTTATTATATCTCAATTTTAAAATCAATTTCAAGTCAGAGTTAAAAATCTAAGAAGTGACAATGGGACTGAATTGATTCAGCAAGAATGTACTAAGATGCTTCTTAGTCATGGTATAGTTATCCAGAAATCTATTCCAGGGAATCCACAACAAAATGGTAAGGTGGAGAGAAAACACAGGCATTTGCTTGAAACAGCCCGGGCGTTAAGGTTTCAAGCCTTCTTGCCTAAACATTTCTGGGGTGACATGATCTTAGTTGCGACTCATATAATAAACCTACTGCCTTCCTCTGTTTTGGGGTGGAAAACTCCTTATGAAAGATTGTATCAGAAAGCACCTGATTACTCTCACCTTAGGACTGTAGGATGTTTGGCATATGCTGCACAACACATTGGTGACAAATTTGCCCCTAGATCACAAAGATGTATATTACTAGGATATCCTCTTGGACAGAAAGGGTACAAGTTGTACAGTTTAGACAACCAGAAGGTGTTGTATAGTAGATATATTGTTTTTTAGGAACAACTATTTCCTTATGATCCACAATTTAAAAACATTTCTGGGTTAAGAACCAATGCTTATGTTCTTTTTCCAGTTTATTTGCAAAATCAGGAAAATAATGATTTTTTTGGAAAATGATCATTCTACCCTAACACAACACCATCTTCCTAATAATGCACATATTACAGATAATCAAATTCCTAATGATTTTCAATCTGATTCAAATACTACTGCTACACACAATGAAAATCTTCACACTACAACTACTTCTTCTACTGCTTGTAATCCAAGGAAATCTCAGAGGATCAAACAGTTATCAAGCAAGCTAAATGGTTTTTTGTGTAAAGGTTTACCACCATCCCTTGCTCATGACATGGCTTCCACATCCAATGCTATGTCTGTCACCACTGTCCCAGCTTCCCTAGCCGCTGTTTTGAATTTTGAGGGGCACTCTAAGGAATTTGTAAAATCCTGTTGCAATGTGCTTCAACATTTTGAACCTGCATGTTACACCCAAGCTAAATCTGATGCTAAATGGGTGGAGGCAATGCAGCTAGAGCTGAAAGCTTTAGAGGCAAACAACACATGGGTACTCACAACTCTACCAAAAGGTAAGAAGGCTATTGGTGCAAAGTGGGTTTACAAAATCAAGTATAACCCTAATGGAAGTATAGAAAAGTATGAGGCGCGACTAGTTGCAAAGGGTTTTAGCCAAGTTGAAGGGAAAGATTATAAACAAACCTTCAGTACAGTAGCCAAACTTACTACTGTAAGGATTCTTATTGCATTGCCAGCAGCTAGAAAGTGACCATTACACCAGTTGGACATTAACAATGCCTTCCTCCATGTTTTTCTTGATGAGGAGGTGTACATGAAGAAACCTGAAGGATATTTTGGGGGAAATGATGATGATGTGTGCCTTCTTAAAAGGTCCTTATATGGCCTCAAACAGGCATCAAGACAATGAAATGTGGAGTTATCCAGATTTTTAGAAAGGCATGGGTTTGTTAAGTCCATGTCTGATTACTCTTTGTTCACTAAGAATGGATCTCAAGGATATTTTACTGCCATTGTGGTTTATGTTGATGATCTAGTAGTGACTGGGAATGATGATCATCAAATCTCCCTTATCAAAAAAGCATTGGATGATGCATTCACTATAAAGGATCTTAGCCCATTAAGATACTTCCTTGGCATAGAAGTGTTCAGGACAAATGCTGGCATACTTTTAAATAAAAGAAAATATATCACAGATATTATCAAGGATGCAAACATGGAAAACAGTAGCCCTGCCATGTTTCCCTTACCAACAGGGCTCCGTTTATCTACTGACATGGGAGACCTTTTGTAGCATCCTGAGACTTATAGAAGGCTTGTGGGCAGACTACTCTATCTTAACCTAACGAGGCCTGACATCTCTTATGTCGTTCAACATTTGAGCCAATTCTTGCATGAGCCTAGGGTACCTCACTTCCAAGCTGTGTTACACTTAATAAGATATCTCAAAGGCAACATTAATTTGGGACTATTTTACTCTGCATCTGCAAAATCAGAACTCCACAGTTAATGTGACGCAGATTGGGGGACCTGTGCTTATTCAGGGAGATCCATCACTGGTTATTGCATATTTTTGGGAAGTTCCTTGGTCTCTTGGAAGACAAAGAAGCAAGCAACTGTCAGTAATTCTTCTGCAGAGTCAGAGTATAGGAGCATGTTTGGATTGTTGAAGTGTTAAAAGACCTGCAAGTGCATATTCCTACTCCTACAACTCTCTTTTGTGATAACAAGGCTGCTCAATATATCGCAGCTAACCCCGTTTTTCACAAAAGGACCAAACATTTAAAGCTTGATTGCCATTACATCCGAGAAAAAATTGCAGAAAGCCTTATACAGACTTCTCATGTTTCTACATCTCAACAGCTAGCCGATGTTTTTACAAAGGCCCTTGGCCAGCAACAACATGCTTACTTGACTAGCAAGTTAGGACTTTTGGCCTCTTTCCCAAGTCCTACTTGAGGAGGGGATGTAGAGATAATTGATATTTGACTGATCATAAGTCAATTTACTTAGCTGCTTCTATACGTCTTCATTGTGTATATATACATTTGACTCTACAAACTTGTAATTATTATTACACAAAATCAATAAAAAATATCCTTATATTTACATCTTGTTTCCAGAACTTTCTTTTCTCACTTTCTTCATGTTGAAAGCTTACTAGTCTCTTTAATGGAGATTAGTCAAAACCTTGATTTCTATAATTTCTTCAATATCTCTACTCTCGAGTTTGATTATATAGACAATGTTGGTGATTTTGATCACAATGGCATTTAAGTGCATTCAGGTTTTCAAGTCAAAATCGGTGTGAGTTCGTAAAGGATATAATGTGAGTCGGGAATACGGGGGGGTATGCCTATATAATCGTATATCAATTTCATGTTTATAATGGATAAGGAAATGACGAGTTTATTGTATAATGATGACTTGGAAAATATATACGAGGCATGAGGCTTTCTCTATTGAAGTTTTATACTCGGGTTTGTTAACTCTTGTACTTTGTGAATTACGTACAAGAAATATGATTGGGTTTCTTGTGAAATCCAATGACGGTTGTTTTGGGTAATTTCTCATGTACTTATCCATTAATATTTGTATATATATTCTCTTAAATACAAAGGATATATATATGAGAAAGTGCGATAAAACTTTCACTTGATTTTCAGATTTTGCATAATATAAATACAAGAAAAACTCTCATTGTTTATAGTACTTTGTTCTTGCCTTACGACAAAGAAATAATCGTCTTATCCTACAGAGATTTCGTGCAACCCCAAGGCAATAAGGGCCGAAATACTCTAAGGAAAATGTGCTTTTACACAATTCGATTGGGTTGATAAACACCGTCTTACATTGTTTTATTTCCGTTTTCATAGCCTTGTAATTTCAGTTTCATTGTAATATTTGTGTGCAAAATATACAACAGACAAAAGCTGCAACTTTATAAACATACTCCCTCCGCCTCAATAATTTGTTTACCAACCATTAAATTCACAAAAAAGAAATAGAAGAGGCAAACAAATAATTGGGACGGAGCAAGAATTTGTTTAAGAAATAATGTTTTTATGATACTTTTACTTGTAGGAGGCTTTGTTACCACCAATTACCTACTAAAAATTGCTAACTTTATGACCTGTATTGGACATTCTTATCTTACTCATTTGAAAGTCAAATGGCTTCAACTTACCTCCATCGTTCGAAAGAACGAGATGGGTTTGTCATATTCTAGAGGATCAATCTACCTTGATTACCGTATAAAAAACACTACCTACTAAAAGTAGAGAGTTGCTGTCTAATGTTGGGTTGTAACTTGTAAGTCAAGTGAATGAAGCAAAATATACAATACTATTTTAAGTGATTGTGTAAGAAGAAGGTTGAATTGGAAGAAGAAGGTAATGGCTATTCTTGTAACACCCGTAATTTTAGCCGTTATAATTTAATAGTGATATATTAATACTAAGTAGCTTAATTTTAGATTTAGAATAGAACTTAGTCTTCCTTGTCTAATTTAGAGAATCCGAGTCCGTATTCGGACTCCACACGAAATTTCGGGTGGGCTACACTTTAGTCCATGTGTTGGGCCATTTTCTCAATCACCACTCACCCAACCTAACCCTTACCCAACCCATTTTTCCACTCAAGTTTTCAGCACTATTCACCTTCTTCCACCTCCCTCAAACACTCTAAACCCTAGCCTCCATCACCATTGTTGAACATTCAACCTTTCCCACTTACATCCTACCATAACTCCCTCATTTCTCATCCAAATTAACTAATTCTTAGCCTATTCTCTCTCTTTTCTTCTCCTCTTTCTAGTAAGGTAAGAAAAGTCTAGTCTTTCTCATTTTTCGTTTTCTCATCTTTTTCCCAAGATGAAAATGTTCATCTTTTGTATAAAATTTGTAGGAGGAGACCTCCAAGATCCGGACCAAGACTATTTTCTAGTAGAGGAAGAACAAGAGAATTATTGAAGACGCAAAAAGGTAACGGTGAAGGGTTACTCGATATCATTTACGTGTTTGATGTGTTTTCTATGTTAGTAATCGTATTTAGAACATGATTAGTAATCTTAGGAATTGTATTGTTGATAATGATTGTTGTTAGTTGATAATTGATATGAGAATTGATGGTTTGTGTTGATAAATGATGATTTGTTGTATGTTGTTGACAAAATGGAGAATTGAAGAATCACGTGCCTGAAAATGAACGCTGGCAGCGTTCCCTGGACGCTGGCAGCGTCGTGGGACGCTGGCAGCGTCGTCCGGCGCTGGCAGCATTACTCGCTGCCAGTTTCCCAAGGCCGACTGCAGTTTTCCTGCACTGACCCCTTTTCGTAAAATGATCATATCTCCTTCGTTAATTGCTTGTTTTGGGCTTGTGACATCTCGTTGGAACCGTAAGAGGATAAGCTATCACCTCCATTTAGAATTTCTACATTTGGATGTCTAGAACTCTAGTTATGACCGTTTGAAGTGGACCCTTGTTTTAGTTGGTTTCCAAACAACGTTGTTTTGGAGAGGGGATCTATGTTTCTTATTTATTATACTTCATAAACTTAGTCTAATGCTTATGTATCATGTATTGATTCATTTTTATCATAGTTAAATTCATATAATTCCCTATTCTCATGTTGGTGACGGTTTTTGATGTGTCCCCCTTTGAGTCGGTTTTACCTTATGTATTTGATGTGAGCACTAATTGTTCAGTGTTTTGAACTCTCATTCCCCGGTCATACTTTATACCCGTTAGACTTAAATGTCGGAGCGGTGAAGTGTAACCGTGATGCCGTTGTGCATTTGTTTAGTGGGGATATGACGACGTTGTTAGGAGGCGAACGCAATGCGTTGATCGACCCGACCGTCAAATGTTGTATCCTTGCGAGGTGGTGTCATTGCATGTAGCGTACTAGCTTGACTTTTGCCTATAGATCTCTTTCCGCCTCTTTCGTGTGGTTTAGCCGAATTTGGGGTACTCGACGTCTTTGTATGATCGAGTCTTGGATGTGGAACGTCTTACCACATGTCGAATCGGAACATGTCTTATTCCGAGAGTCTGGCCAGGTTTAGACTAGGACCTTATTATTATCGTCGTCCTACCGAGAGGATTAGAGTCTTGTGTGTACGAAACGTCTTATCGTACATGATTCCGGGAAACGTCTTATCCCGTGAACTTGTTTGTCTAGGTCATGAGTATACGAAACGCCTTATCGTATACGGTTCCGAAAAATGTCTTATCCCGTGAGCTTCCATTGGCTTGTCTTGCTATTGTACATGATGCTAGTGCGTGCCATTAACCGTGAGAGAATATGTGTCACTTTTGTATGATTGGATGGTTGTTTGTAAGTTGAATTATTCGTGAACATTGAGTTGGACTCGTGCATGAAATAGATGATTGATGTGGTTTATATGTCGAGTCTCTATCTTATCAAGTATATGCCGCTAACGGTGAGATGTAAGCCGCTAACGGTGAGATGTAAGCCCTAGTGAGTATATAGTTGCCTAAGGGTGTCTTCCCCGAGTCTATCTATAGCATGATGGTTACGGATTGTACTTCTTATGCTCTTATCATTATATATTGAATTGCCTATTTATCCTTCTCGTACTTCACATGTATATCTATATATGCATGCTTCTACTTTTGTATTTCCGTTTATGTACGTTTAATGTGATATGGCTGGGAGAACCCGGAGTTACTCCCCACTGACTGTGGCGTTCATGTTTCATGAATGTACAGGTACAGGTCGGTGCTACATGAGGTTGAGACTTGTGTGAGCTAGCGAGCGTCGTTTACGATGATTACCTATTACCGCTTAGACTCTCTTATCTTTAGACTTATTGTATATTTTTGGGACCGTTGTCTCCCTTGTAGTAATCTGTCGGCCCCTTTCGACACTACTACTTAGTTGTTTATGTTGGATTTTAACTCTTGATGATCTTTGCGAATCTTACCTTAAAAAGTTTTAAAAATTCTCTAATTTCCGCTGCTAGTTACTTGTTTATCTTTATGCTTTCGCGAGGGTTGTCACAATTCTGGGTCGTTTGGTTTAGACTATTGAATAGAAAAGAAGATCGAAAAGGGAAACAAGTGGGAAAGAATGGGATTTCTCTTAACTTTCCTACTTATTTGATTCATTTATCAAAGGGAGTAGCATAAACGTTTTTTTTCGTATTGTAATTATTAATTTAGCATTCATTTGAAGCTAATTCCCGCAAATGAGTTTTGGCCGTCAATTTTTTTTTGTTAGATTTGAGGGAAAGCCGCTTTAGTCCTTCATGAAATTTTGAAAATAAAAATTGAGAAATACCAAAAGATACGGCTTCCATTTTGAGATGTATTACTCAATGGTTATATATTTCTATTTTTTCGGAGTTTCAGATAGGCAGTTAGCCAGCTAGTGAGTGGATACTTAAAATAGGTAAGTGGACATGTGTCTGGGAAATGGGCATCAGAACAGGATATTAATAATATAGCTTGGTTAAGACGCAATTTAGCAGGAAAGACTATTGGATCACGTGATAAAATAACAAACTACAAATAGCAGTTCCCATTATTGGATTAGTCCCTAAGTATATCTTATTATCAAAAGAAACTTAAAACCCTAATTAAGTAATACAGAAATTAAAATATAAAATTAGTCAATTTTATTAATACCAGATCAACGTATTAAATACATGTTCGTCATTTATATACATGTTCGTTATTTGAATAATTGTTCATACTTGAATTTTTTTTATGCAATTTGAAAAAGGTTAAAGTGTAGAGAGGATGTAGCGAAAATGTGGGAAAATTTAGGTTTGAAGTATTTGTTGTGAAGGATAGCAAATGAAAATTTTGGTGTAAAAAATATTAAAAATGGGTAAAAAATTGTACTGCGAAAACAAATTCCGTAAATTAAACAACACATGTTAAGCAGTCGAAAATGAAAATAATTAAACTCAGCCATATTTGGGATCGACCAAATTTATCTTTCATTTACTTTTTAACTTTAAAAGAAGTTTACTACCAACGGTTTTGTGAGATAGCTCATCAAAGGTTAAAATCCTATCATTGCTCCACCATGATTTCGATTTGGGACTTGGGTGTCGGAATTATGACATTTAGAAAAAGTCATTCAATTAACCCTAGAAAAGTGGGAGAAAAAGCATTGAAACGGCTATATATCATCATAATCATAATTCTAATTCATACAAACCATTGTTTTTTTTGTCTTTGATCCAACTTTTTCTCGAATCACAAACGCACATTTCCCAAACTATTTCTTTGCCCTACTATTCTATTGCCCTTTGGCTATAATTTAACCCCTTTAGCCTCACCACAAAACTTTCTTAACTATTGCATAACAAAAAAAATAAAAATTAAAAAGAACTTTGTTCACTTTCCCTTACATAAATCTTATTTCATAAATCTATTATAATTTTTTTTTCTTTAAATTTACATTTTGCTTTTACTTTTACTTTACTACACACAAACTTTAAAATCTCTACTATATGCATCATATTTATCTAAGAATATGCAATTATTCTTTTCCCTTCAAAATATTTTTCTTACTTTCACTTTTTAGTGTCAAATTTATACTCAGAATTTAATACTCCATATACAATAATACATAAAAAATCATAATATAATTTTAAGTATTAGTAAAGTAATATTTGTAGCAAAAAATAATATATTTATATAAGTTAAAAAATTTCGATTAAAATAACATTCCCGAAAATGATATGAAATATCTTGCCCGCTTCTTGTATACTTAAGAAAAGGCAACGAAGGTGCTTGTTCTAGTCCAAGATATTAAAAAAAACAAATCTTCCATACAAAAATATAAAATTACAAATTGACCAAAAATCCCAAATATAAATACCCAAAATAATCCAAACTATAACAAACTCTCCCTCATATTCATATTAGAGAGCTTCCCCTCTCTTCTCTTCTCCATTCCTTCATTAATATATGCCAAAATCAAAGAAAATGAAGAAATTATTAGTAGGAATATTAAAAGACAAAATTTCCCTACTAAAAGCAACCCTCCGTCTAACAACCCCATCTCTCCACGTGGCAGTCCTACGCGCCACCACCCACATCCCCGACCACGCGCCAACCCTAACCCTCTCCAACCACGCGCACCTCCCCACCTTACTCCACGCGCTTCTTCACCGCGTCAACCACACCTCCGACGCCTACGTGGCACTCAAATCTCTCCTCCTTATCCACCACCTCATCTCCCGCAACCCCGACTCCCTGGGCCCCACCACCGCACCCTTGTTCTCCCTCCTCTCCATTTTCAGAGACCAATCAGATGACGACACGTGGGAGATTTCTAACTGGATACGGTGGTACGCTGCTACACTTGATCAAATCATTTTACTTTTTTCAAGAAAATTGAAGTCTTTGGATTGTTTGATTGGTGTGGTTGAGAGTATATGTGGGTCCCCTGATTCTCTTCATTATCAAAAGATTAGTTTGGTTTATGAAGTGATTAAGTTAATTGGAGAAGATTATCGGTTAATCGTTCGCGAGATTTGTTCGAAAGTCGAGGAATTGAGTACGAGAGTTGAGACCTTCACCGACGATTCTTTGGATAATTTCTTGATAGATTTGAAGAGAATTGAGAATTGTAAAGAGAAATTGTTGTTAATGTTTTTGAATAAAAAGAAGAATGATGGATTTTGGGAGTTAATCGAGAAAGTAAAGGGAGATGTTGAAGGGGAAAAACAGAGGAGAGAGAGTATGAGAATTGTGGAGTTTCAGGGGAACGAGTCGACTCAGATGAAGAGAGACGAGTCAAAGTCTGTTACCGTTATACCGGTGACACGTGTGAGAAGATGGTTGGATGTTGAATGGAATCCGTTGATTGTTTCGACTAATGCGTAAGTGACAGTGAGATTGTATATTTTGGTCAATTTAAAACGGTCGTATACTCGTATGTTATGTGTATACTGCGTATATAGAATAGTACTACTGTACTACTAGTATTCATATAAACTGATTTTCATACGTAGATTGGTGTAATACCACTAAATAAATACAGTATAATTATTAATAAGACACATTACTCCTACCTTGTTTTGTCGGGAGGTTTTCTTGTAACTTCGTCTTGGACGAAAAATTCTCATTTGTAACGGGCATATTCTTTACAAGTTTGCGACGGATTAAATATTTTCATTTAGGTAGGATAAGACATCTATGGAAAGAAGACTTCAAGTTCATAGAATTAGTTTTAGATTCACTATATTTATCAAGATTGTATATATCTGAGGTAAATATTGAAACATGTAGAAATAAAGTGCGAGTCATGCATCATATATAAAATCAAGCTAGAAATACATAGTTTGAACTTTAAACTTTAAGAAAGTTTGGTCTTGGCGGTCACAGTGGACAATTCGAACTCGGCATTTCAAATAGTTGTGCTACGAATAAGATACTAATTATAGGTTTGTAGTCTAAAATGGTACTCTATATGATTTCGATAGATATTCAAAATGAAAAAGTTGATGTGAAAAGTACATGAAATTGGATACTCCCCTCCATTCAACTACACATTTCTCTTTTTGACACTATTCACAAGTAAGAAGAATCTTTCAATTTTCGGCTAATACATAAGAGAAAATATATTCATGTGGAATCTTGTTTGATTTGTCTTTAGGAGTATATTAAAAATATCTAACTCGTATAATTTTTGCAAATACGTAGCGAACTATATTTACGACGCAAAACGCGCGTTGTCAAACGTGAAAAAAGAAATGTGTAGTGTGAAGTTGAATGGATGGAGTATGACTCAAGGAGTCAAGAGCTACGTACGTATGAGTACACACATCACATAAATCGTATTCTCTCACTTAAGATAAGACTATGGTTCTGTTTGGTAAAACTAACTAAAAAGGTAGTTGAAACCTGAAAAGGGTAACTGAAAGTTAAGACTTGATAAGGTAGCTGATTTTTATCTAAACTGTTTGGAAAACTACCTGATATGTGGTTAAATGACATAAAAGGGCATGATTTATTATTTTTATTATTTAGTTGAAAGGTAAGTATATTATTAAAATCAGATACCTTAAATCTCAAATGTTATTCTAAGTAACTTTTCATTTCAGGTACCTTATTTGTAGCAAAATGATACTTGCCAAATACTACCAATAAAATAAACTACCTGAAATTTTTGGCAAAAAAAACTACTTTAATAAAAACAGGTACTTGAAACGCGCTACCAAACAGGTACCTAAAATGCCTATGACAAGTCTTGCACATGAAGAAGTCTCATAAACTCTAGTGATTATACAAAAGTACAAACAATACGGATGTATAGTCTCATAAGGTTTTAACTGTTGCTCCGTACTTTTTAAATCTTTGTGGCATGTTTTATTGATTTTTATATTATAATTTAAGCTCTGTTTGGCAAAATCAACTGAAAAGATAGCTGAAAACTGAAAAGTTAATTGAAACCTGAAAAGTAACTGATAAGGTAGTTAAAAATTAGAAGCTGATAAGGTAACTGATTATATAAAAAATCATTTGGTAAACTAGCTGAAAATGTAGTTGATTTTTTTGTGAAATGACATAAACGGATGTGATAATAATTAAATATTATTGATTCAAGGGGTAAAATAGGAATATAAAACCATTTCAGGTACCTGAAATCTCAAATGCTATCCTATGTAACATTTTATTTCAGGTAACTTATTTGTTTAAATAAGCAACTTGCCAATAAACACTTTCAGAAACATAAGTTAACTGAAATTTTGGTCAAATAAGTTACTTTGATCAAATAAGCTACCTGAAATGGATTGCTAAACAGAGCCTTAAATAGTTTTAAAATGGTGCTACATATATACGGAGTATATGTTTATTTGTTATTGAATTTGTGTGCGAGTATTATTATCTATGTAGACGTCAATTTGAAGATAAATAATTACATAAGAGACAAGTCTTATTAAAACACACAAAATTTGTTAAACTCTAAATCTCATATTAAAATATTAACAAATTCTGAAATCATGAAATTTGCTTATTGACACTATTTAAATTTCTAAAATTGCATTTTATGGCTCCATATTGCTTAATGCATGTCCTAGGATGCATCATACATAGCAATATAGCTAGCATATACAATATGATTAATGATGTGGTAACAAAAAAAAAACGATTCTCTAACTAGTGTCTAATAAACGACCATGAAACAAATATATAAAAAAAAAAGCAACTGTGCATATAAGATGTAATCAATTATTCCAGCGTCTTAATAATCGTTAGTTCATTATAATAATAAGTTGACAATTCGTTGCCAAAAAAAAAAAATAAGTTGACAATATGTTACACTTTCGAATGTATAAATTGTTGAATAATAAAAGATTTTTTTTTTGTCAAACACCACCTTTAATATAGTAACTTAGTGAAACACTACCTTCAAAAAAAATTCTTGTTTTTTGCTACCTTTAAAATTATTTTTTTTGTTAAACACCGCTTTTTTGCCGGAGTTTGACTAAATTAAAAGAATTCCGACGTTGACTCTCGTCTTTTTTTTGGTTTATACTCTCGTCTCTTTCGTTGTTCCTTATTTATCACCTCCTTATTCTTCTTCATCCAAATTTGACTATTTGAATTCACTATTTGGTTTTAAATTAAAATTTTAAGTAATTTATTTATAGAAATGATAATCTCTCGTTTTGATATTTTAAAGTGTGTTGGCCTCCCGTGTTCTTTTGTTGTTGGGGAAGGGTGTGTTTTGTGCAGATTTATATTTGATTCCGTTTTAGTAGTGTAGGAGGAACAATTGATAAGAGGGATTATTGAATGTGATTTCAAAGCTTCTATAAGACATTTTTTGATGAAAATTATAACAAATGAGTTACAAAAAATGTGAAAGGAGGATATAATGTTGAAGATAAGGAGAAAATAATTGGAGTTATAGGAATACAAGGGTGAAAAAAGAGAGAAATTATGAAGGGAATTGAAAAATAAGTTTTCGGTCAGATTCCGACCAAATTCCGGTCACTTGGTTGTGTTTTACAATTTTATTTTTTTAAAGGTACCAAAAAACAAGAATTTTTTTTAAGGTGGTGTTTCGGAAACACCTTTTTTATAAGGTGGGGTTAAACAAAATACCCAATAATAAAAGTTTTATGAATGCATCGTTTGAAAGTGGGGAATTGAATTCAAACTATAAGGAAGAAAGAGTCTTCTTGAAATTTTACACCTACGAAGTATGAACTCTTAGGTAAATTTGTTTGTGTTAGAAGACTTCATAAAACGAGTTTTTTTGAAAAAAAAAAATTAATTATTTTGTTAACTTAGTTTGAGGTAGTTATAGATCTAATAAAATCGCTTATGTATGCTCTCGATCAGGGGTGGATCTAGGGTGGGGCCAGGTGGGGCACGTGCCCCACTTGATCTCTAGAATGTTTCTAATATAAATCAAAACCAGCTATATATTACAAGTAAATTTAAGTGTCTTAGTGGTTCACACATGTGTCCTTTTCCCAAGAGACCTGGGTTCAACTCCCACTAATTACTCTTTTTAATTAAATAGAGTACTAATATGATTTAAACCAATGTCATTTACTTACTCTAATTTCCCATTTATATTAAAATTTTAGTTGTAATGAGATTTGAACATAAGACCTCAAACTAATACTCCATAACTCCACTAATTACTCTTTTTAATTAAATAGAGTACTAATATGATTTAAACCAATGTCATTTACTTACTCTAATTTCCCATTTATATTAAAATTTTAGTTGTAATGAGATTTGAACATAAGACCTCAAACTAATACTCCATAACTTCCTCAACCATTAGACTACTTGTGTTTATTGATAAAATGAACTATTAGTATGTAATATATCTTGTATTAAGATATTATTCATCAGTAACTACTTGAAAGTTAAAGTATTTTATGAAAAAAAACCAATAAATACCCTTTATTAAGGAAAAAAATTGTGTAGATCCAACTAATTTTTTTTTGCTTCTTACGTAAAAAAGAGTTTTTGTTAAGATGGAAAAAATATACGAAAAAAAAATTGTGCACCCCTTGTACTAAATTCCTGCGTCCGCCCCTGCTCTCGATAATATCATTGTTATCTCATGCAGACATAACAAATTATATGCAAATATAAGACATTCTCTGCACTATCGTACTAATAGATATAAGAACATTGATCTTCCGCATAATTCTTGAACCTCTCGAGTAGATAAATGAAACTCACATATAGCCTATAGGTGAGAATGAAACTCACAAACAAACAATACAAAACTCAAACAAAGGAAATGTAAGAGTTATTTTAAAAATACAATTATTAAATATTTAGACTTTCCCCTTTAATTGTTACTCCATAAATTATTTTTAAAGTTTTAATTAATCTCTCCCTAAGATAAGTTTGATCGGTCAATGGTCAACGCAAAAACTCAAGAAGATTAATAATTCGGTAATTATATGAGAATTTGTGTATAATGTGAGACATTTTTTATTTCCAAGTTGCTATTTTGATAGGCTAACATAATTGTGTTCATAATGTGAAGGGTTTAGTTGATGAAACACCCTTTAAAATATTACAACAAGGTCATGTATTTCATTTCATACTCGTTAAGCCATCGATTAGCCTTCGCTAGACAATTTAAATAGTAGAGTTTGCATTGACTTTTCCACATTGACCCTACATAGTAATATAGTATTGATTCCTTGGCCAATGATGCATGCATAAAGTCATCAACTACCATAAGAACACTCACAAGTTGCAAGGGTCATTTGTACACCGCTAGACGGACAGTATCTGTCTTAAACTTAAGACGAGTCAAATACTACTACATAGTGGTACTATATATATACAAAGCTTTTGGTATTTCCTAGAAAACAAGTGCGATGATTTAGTATATATTTGATACGTCTTAAACTTTTGATATCTTTAACTAGTATAGCTCCCGTGCAATGCACGGTATTATAGAGTTTTATCTTTGATATTATTTTTAATTTTTAATTGTAAATTTGTTATTTAAATATTTATCACCATTGTATTTTGATTTGAGAAAAATAAATAGAAACAACAAAATAATAAAGTTTACACAAAAATGACATGAAAGGTATTTAAGTAATGACATGAAAGGTATATATCTTAATGAAATTAATTTTTTACACAAAAATGATAATTGTACCATATGTTTTAGTTACGATTAATCTTTCGGAGCAAAATTTCAATCCTCAAAAATCCTAGAGGTATATCTTAAATAGTGGATTACATCAAAATATGAAAGTAAATATGAGATTGCATCAAAATTTCTCATCCTTAATTACATTTTGGGTTGAGAAAGATATTTGAAAACATAAAACTAATCAAACAACTATTGATATCATTTGATATTAATGAAAACAGTTTTTTAACATGAATCAAATTGTATTATTTTATAAATTTTACAGATTAATTTAACTTTTTTTTTTTGTTATGAAGCTAGTAATAACGGTTTATAATTTTGTTTTGTACGTATTGTTTATAGTTTAATGAAACGATGGTCATTTATATCATTTTAATGAAAAAACTATAGTTTTAGTTTAATGAAAACAATCAATTTAATGAAAAAGTTATATATTAATGGAAGATTATATCATAATGAGATATTATATTGTTTCCTTATTTAGTGTGTGCATTGTGGAGGGAAAATTAATGAATAGACTTATTATTTTAGTATAAGAGGGATGATAATTTGTGTCTCAGCATGTAGTAGTGTTAAAAAAAAATACAGTTGATTGGCTAAAGAAAGTGAAATTATTTAAAAAATGAATATAATAACATTTTTAGTTCTCTTATACCTACAAATTAATTATGGTTCCTATTTATGAAAAGTCAAATGTTAGAGCACAAATCAATGAATGCAATATATATTAATCCCACAATCCAAACAATGTATCGTCCTTCTTTGATAAGACATTAAGTCTTGTTAAAGACGGTTTAGTTGCTCTTTGTCAACTAGAAGAAATATCATCATATGATAGTAATAAAAATAAAACTTTTGGTAATTTTTAGGTAATAAGTATGGTGATTTTGTATGTATTTAACCGTTTTAAGTTTACGACGGATAATACCCTCTTAAATGAAAAATTGTATTGATAAGACGTATTTCGCATGTATTTAGAGGGTTGATTCAAGGTTGGTTCTGAGGATCGTTTCGAGAAGCGGTGACCTAGGACTCAAGCTAGAGGGGTCAATCTTTTAGGTTTTAAACTAATAGTAGTAGAGAAAGTAAAGAAAAAAAAAAAGAATTCTAATATAACAAAAACAAAGCAATAGTTTTAAATTTCTCTATCCCTCGATCTCTTAATTAACAAAACCCATATTCCCACTCTTTCCATAACTAATTAGAAAAATAGAACTAAAAAACTTCAGTTCCAATTCCCAAACAAGTGAACAACGACTTCTTAATTTCAATGGTCAATATTAAGGTATTTATTGAGCCTCAACTATCATCTTAACGTTTTGTTTGAGATGATCAAGCTAATGTCATAAGAGTTGATCCTCTTCTACGAGTTCCACCACCACCTAGGTAGCACCAAAACGGACACGGACACATAATACGACATCTCGTGAAATTTAGGACACGAGACACGTCATTTAAATTTAATAAAATATATATTATGGTTATAAATAACGTACGATTTTATTTTTGTATTAGTATTTGATATTAACTAGAAATAATTGAAGGTAAAATTTGACTTTGACTATAATTCATTCTTTTTTCCCACTCAAACTCATCTTCAATTCGAATCAAGCTCTTTTAGTCTTTCGACCTCTCATTCCTTGTTTATAGGTGTCCGTGTGTCCGACATAGGACGACTAGTTAGGAGAAGTGTTCGTGCTACCTAGACCACCACTACCCACCACTTTAAACCTTCACAACCACAAGAATTATATATTATGGCGAAAACCTCTCAGTCAAACAACCACCAAAGTTATATATTGGGCATCGCCCTCTTAGCCAAATTAACACCAAAATCGCACTATCTCAATGTTGGATTTATGTTTGAATCTTTTCGTTGCCGCTTCGAACGACTATGACGGGGCCTCACTAAGGTTCCGTTTTGGGCCTTACTAAACGGTATTTATTATCTGCTAGGGTTATGGTTCTGTTTAATTTGGTCATTACTAGGTCCTTCTGTATTAGGTCTTAGAGAGTACACTATTATATAAACTCTTTAAACCTCACTCTAGCAGTTATTAGGTTTGGGAGAACAAATAAAGATATAGAAGATTAATCTTCTCAGCAAAATCTAAAGAAAGATCAAGGGATGATTAGAGGATGATTAAAGAGTGTTTAGAGAGTAATGAGGTGTTTTAAAGTTGATAACAGGAAGAATGAGTAAATGATAATGACGAAGAAAACAAAGTAATCCTATTTAAGATACTCGAAAATTGCGAATTACTGTAGACCGGACTCACTCGGTTGAGTACATGGTTCACTCAACTGAGTGCCAAAATTCGACCGGGTGAGCGCGAAATCCTACTTGATCGAGTAGACACAACTGAACCATCCCGAAACACCCAACACTGGCCACTCAACCGAGTGCCTCCTCACTCGGGCGAGTATCCCAATACTCGACCAAGTAGGCACCCCCACTCGGTCGAGCACTTACCTAACTCGACCGAGTACCTTCTGTAACACCTTCATACACCAAGGTGCCTTACAAGACCCCCTTAGAAAATGGGAGGGCTACCATCTCGGTTGCCTGAGGTAGTATATATCAAAACAAGCAATAAAGAAACAATGTTTATTAATAAATGTTTAAATGTTAATACAGAATCCGGCCAAAGCAGATGGCATACCATCTGACCAATAATCCAACTCAATAAGTATAACGTACTAATAAATAAATAACAATGTTTAAGACTCAAATCACTAGGCGGAAGCTAAGACATGACACAGTGATCTCATCCTCGATCCCAACGCAATGCTAATGATTACCTGCGATCACCAGCTCACCATTCCTCAATGGATCACAGTAGTTTTGTAAAACAGTAGAGGGTCAGTATTTGCATATACCAACCAACACACAAGATAAAAACAAGGAAAAGAGAAAACAGAGGGCCGCCGCAGCAGAGACCTCAGTAGACTCAGGTTACCAGCCTGCTCTACAAAACCACCAATTGACCCTGGACCGCAGCCACATGCGTCGAATTTTCATCTCACCGCAGCGAGACAAACCCGAAACATTGATGTGCACATCCCCCACGCAGCGAGATAACTAAGGGGCAAACTCGGGGTGTGATCCGTCTCCCAACGGAATCACCAAACCATAGTAACCATCACAACAACCCCAAACTCCATCATTGTCACAATCCCCACTTTTCCCAATTCAATTAGGGCATAAACCCAATATAATCCAATCAAAATCAAGAACACTTACCAAACTAATCAATCAATGTAGCAAGGATCAGATCTGGCGAGAGATGGTCAAGGGTTTCTTGAGGAATTAGGGAGAGTTTGAGAGAATAGGGTTTTGGAAATTAGAAAACGTAAACTGATTATAAAACTAATTCCTCTTATTAATCCCTTAATCAACCGTCCGACTAACCCTCTAATTTTGTCGTACTCGGTCGAGTACAACATGTACTCGGTCGAGTACAACTTACTCGGCCGAGTGTCAATATCACTCGGCCAAGTACGCGAGTTCAGAACACAACTTAAGACATCATCAGCCAAATCCACTCGGTTGAGTAGCCTATACTCGGCTGAGCCCCCAACGCACAGAAATACGGAGTATTACACCTTCACTCGACCAAGTATCCCGTCCGAGTATTACACACTCTGAAAGTCTCTATTATTTCATTGACCTTGTGTATTCCTTGTGTTAAAACTATTTTCAAAACTATATACATTGATCCACTTGATATTTTCGGCCATGTGGTGAACAATAAGACTTTCAGGTACATGTTGGTGTTGACAATGCTTGTGGGGGCACCAGGACGAGAGATGAAGAGCCGAGAGTCTAGCTTTGGTTTTGACAATTTTGATGTTAGACTTGTTTATATTCCGCTTTTAGGTTGTCATTTGTACCTTGAGAGACTTGTTTATATTCCAATGTTAGGTTGTCATTTGTACCTTGATAGTTTTGATTGTATTCATAAGTAAACATTGAACTTTATAAAAATTGTTTATTTATTAGCCTTGATGCACTATCTCGGAAAATCGAGATGGTAGTATCCCCGTTTACCTTGGTCGCGTAAATGGAGGTGTTACAGTTTTTGACAAAATAAACATTTTGCAAAGATAAACCTTAAGGTTATGAGCCTTGCGAGCTATCAAGCTGCTCTAACCCGCGTTGAAGAATAGAACTGGGAATGAATAGACGAATACTTTTAATTTCTACCCATTTACCATATCTATATAAATAGAATATCCCATTTGTTTCTACCCCTTTACCATATCGATGACGATCATCATAGAAATTAAAAAAATCTTTTTATCTTTACCAATTTGATCTTGTTGTCCCCAACAATAAGCATGTGTTAACCACTTAACTAAATATGTGTCCGGATAATCCGAAGTCGTGATAGTTCGATCTCGTCCTACCGGTTAAATTACAACGTCGATGAAGATGCGTAGGTGCACCATTACGCGGTAGAGACTGTAACTTTTCATGAATTTCCCATTTATCACTTAACGACACAACTTTGCTTATTTCTTTTTTTTGGATCGACGAATCAAATGGTACCTTTGTTTCAATTTTTGCCTTTTCTTCTCCTTCTGCGTTAAACTTTTCTTTGCTATAATGATCCAGTTCCTGTTAGTATCAATGATACAAGTAGAATCCAGATGTAAAAGTGTATAAGAAAGGGGGTTCCCTTCTATATTGATATAAACTAGTATAGATCCCGTGCTAGAGCACGGTATTTTTAAGATTCTACATTTACATAGAGCGTTTAAATTATTGGCATACACTAATTGTAGTTTTATTTTTATATAATATACTAAATATAATATTAGTAAGAGGTATAAAAATAAAGTTATAACATACTAATATATATCTTTTGAATATTTTCATCAATTATTTTCAAATGTGTGATAAAGATATTGTGATGGAAATTTGGTGATAGCAAAAAGTATTAATTACACATGATTATAATTATAATATTTAAGATAAGATATTAGTAATTGAGTATGGAAAATTATGATTCTTATATATATGAAATGTAAGAATTGATAGATACTTATGTAGTTGAATATGGGAAATCCTTATTTTTAGCAACAATATGTAAGCAAGATTGTGCGTGGATCCAAATTTTCAGCAAAGCTAATTATAAAAAAATTGAGCATTGGTTGAGTGTGGGCCCAACTGAAGTATGCACAATATTTTTTAGCAAACAATTTGAGCGGGAAAATCTTGAGAGCTCTTAATCTTTTAGTTATAGGGGATTGGGCATTGTGGTTCTTGAAGCTTAAGTTCAACGACTCTTCTCTTATATCGCTAGAATGACAAATAGATATCATTGTAAGCTCCAATTATACCATTAAATCTACAATATCTACTTCTGTTTTATGCTTTGTCTCCACATCTCCATCGAACACAAAGAAAACATTCACACATTATCGTGTTAGATTTATTTGGCGATGATCATTGACAAGATCAAAAATTGAACAATTGAATTTGAAGTGGGAGCTAATGCTAAGCTAACTTAAGTTGGCTCATGATTTTCACAGGAATTAAAACTAGTAACATTTTAAAAATGAAACGTAATTCCTAGCAAGACCCTGCTCTTTTCGACTTAATTTAAACTTTCATTGAGTTCACTTCAATTTAGCTTAATATATTTCAGCTGTATTCATCTCAGTAGATATCAATTCAATTTAGCTGCATTCAACCCACTTCATTTCAGCTCGATTCAACACCATTCAACCCAAAAAACACGGCCTAACAATTTTATACTAAGTGGAGAAACATATTGAAAATAGACCACTCGAACCGACTGAACCATTTGCGAGGTCTATTGGCTTTCTTCCATCCATTTGGTGTGTCCTAGTAATGGAAACACAGACGAACACAAGGAGATGAAAACATAAACATAAATACAATCAATAATTGATAATTGATGACACTACGAGTAGAGTAGAGTAGAGTAGAGGACGAACAAAAAAAGACGAGTAGAAGAAAACACTCTAAATTCCCTTAAATAAATCCCCCCTAAATTCCCCAATCAATTTCCAGCACTAAACCCTAGAAAATGAAATCATCCCAAAATTCTCCCAATCCCCTAATCGGCTAATTCATCACAATCGAAGCTCCATCAATGGCGAAACAACACTCACATCAGCACACATCAAGCTTTTCAACAATGTCGATGAACCTACAGAAGAAGCAGAAATGGGTGTTAATAATGGTAGCATTACTCTCAATCTCAACCCTAATTGTGCTTCTAATGCGAGCTGCAATTCCAGATTCTTCTTCATCTTCTTCTTCGCGCTCGGATCGTATACTTGATCAGCGTAATCAGATTGTTCGTAATTCTTCGCCATTGTCGCCGCTTTCTTTCATGAAGTCTAAGCTTGTTCTTCTTGTTTCTCATGAACTTTCACTCTCTGGTATACTATCAATTTTCCCCCTTTTTAAATTGTTTTGTATGAATTTGTTTTTTTGAGTTATTTATGGTAGTAATAGTGTTAGAATTAGTAATTATCGTACGCCGTAAACAATGAGAATGCAGTTCAAATATTCTCATGATTATTTCATTAATAATTGTAACAATGATTTCATATATCAGTATCTCATGAGATAATCATATGAGAATATTTCCACATTTGGATTGGTTTCTTAATGTATTATAGTTTTATACTTGCATTTCCCATGAGAATATCTTATGAATCTTTCCATATTCAGTTTATTAATGTGTGCCCTACGGGCACACATTAGAAAAACCGTTTATAATATTGTGTGAAATTGTCTATTTATTATATTTCCTCCGTTCCGATGAATTGTATATGTTTGCTTTATAAACGTAGATCAATGCTCGTTTCCTTTTGTTCATACTTTAGTTACATATTACTAACAATTATAAAAATTTGATATTCATAATGTACTCCTCGCTAAGACAATTTAAACAACATTTCGCGTGACTAAAATATTACTATATATTAGAAGTTGTATTGAAGATTCTCCTCGCTTATGAATAGTTTCTATAAAGCAAACGTATACAATTCACTGGAACGGAGGAAGTATACGAAAGTATTAGTGTTAAATAAGCTCATGAAGTTTTTTGTGAAGCAAGAATGTCTTAATCTTTTTCGGAGGAAAATTAGGAGGGGGATATAGTGACAATATTGGGCTATTGGAGTGTGGTGAGGCATGCTAATAAGCAACACAGCTTTATTAGGGCATTATAAATATATAATGACAATTTTAGGCTATTGGAGGTTAGTGAGTTTTTAATTAATTAATTTTATTTGATGAAATCCGGGAAATCTATTGAGGTTGGAATTTTGGTTGGCTGAAACTTGTCATTTTTTCTCTTCAACATAGTGGATTAGCAATTATTGGAGAGATATGTTTGAGATTTGCTGGGTCGATGGTAAGTACTTTAAAACTAACTAGTGGCATTCACTTACTTTGTTAGAGACGAAATTTATCTTGGTATAATTTATCTTGACGGAAGGTGCCTTGTATGGGCTGTGGTATGGGGTAAAGTGGGGAGGAGTAAACTGTCATCCTGCTGTTGGTAGTGTGATACCTATGGGTTGTTTAGAGGGATCAGTAAGGTGCTTAATATGTTATTCAGGATAGTCCTTGAGTATTGATTCATAGGCTACTTGGTGAATTTGGTAATTATGTGATTTCCACTGTCTTGATCAGCTTAACACGTTCTACTGGGGACATGTAAGGGGAAGTGACGTCTGATAGTTTATATATCCGTGAAGCTCCTTGATTGATTTGGATAATAGTATGACATTGGATATAGTAGTTTCTCTTATGCGCAGTTAATATTTCCAGGTCAATTGTTGTTATGAGACTTTTGGTGAGACTGTGATTTTATGATTCATTTGAACCTTGTCAAGGGAATAACTTTGGTATTACCTCGACAATTTTGTACCTCAGCAGTTGTATATGTGTAGCTACAAAGGTTTCCTTCTTGAGGTTCTCAAAAGACTGTGAAGAAGAAAGTGATTTAGAATTTAGAATCTATGATCCATTAATTTTGTTGGGGATCATGTTTGCAATGCATATATGGATCCTATATACGTGGCTATTGTTTAGGTCTTTTTTGGTGCTTACAATGTCTTGAGAAGAAAGCAATATACAACAAGCAATAGTTGTACTATGTGGCTTTGTAGTTTTCTTGATCAAATGATTTGGGAGATGATTGTCTATCCGGATAAGCTCATTGCTTTTAAGCCAACTATGAAAACTTAAGTTTATGAAACAACCAAATAGTAGAAAATGAAAGGTATATTGAAGACGGGGGAAATGGATAGAAAATAAGGAATATTTGTCTTTAAATATTGGATAATTTACTGCACGCTGAAAGGCTGAAAGCTACTAGTATGATGGAGGCTATTTCTCCTTGGAAACTCCGCATTTTTCTATCTAGATATTTCTTTGAACATGTTCAACTACTGAAGGAAACATGTTCTTTGGGTTGCTCCTCAATGTATTCATAAGTCATAACTAGTTATTCCAGCCCCTGCACATTATCTCTCCTGGTTTTCAATTGTGGTTCATCTGTTGTGTGCTAGGTGGACCTTTGTTACTGATGGAGTTGGCATTTCTTTTGAGGGGTGTTGGTGCTGATGTTGTGTGGATTACATTCCAGAAACCATTAGAAACCGATGAGGTTGTGTACAGTTTGGAGAACAAGATGCTAGACAGAGGTGTGCAGGTGAGACATCTGTAGCTCTCTCTTCCACAAATTTCATCAATTTACTTTAATTCTAGCTTTTTGCTATTATGCCGTGCTGCAGATGGAGGTGTATTGTTGAGACATCTCTAGCTCACACCTGTTATTTAACTTCTATGATGCAGGTTTTCCCAGCAAAGGGTCAAAAGGCTGTTGATATTGCTCTGAAAGCTGATTTAGTTGTTTTAAACACTGCTGTGGCTGGGAAATGGCTGGATGCAGTACTAAAAGATAATGTTCCTCATGTTCTTCCAAAGATTTTGTGGTGGATTCACGAAATGCGAGGCCACTACTTTAAGTTGGATTTTGTGAAGCATTTACCATATGTCGCAGGCGCTATGATTGATTCCCACACAACGGCGGAATATTGGAAAAACAGAACAAAAGAACGTTTGGGGTATGTTTCATGGTGATTACCTTTTTTTTAAGGCCTTGTAATGACTTGGAATCCTACTTTCTGTTTTTTTATGCTCAATGCCTGACGTTTCAGGGAGTTTATGGAGTAGGATCTATAATCCTTTAGTATCGTGGCACAGCATTGTTGATTTGCCAGTTTACTAGGAAAAATTGCCCAGTTCATGTGTAATTTTTAGGTTCTCTAATAGATATCCATCACTGCAGATACAATATTCTTATGGTCAAACAAAATGCATTAGTTGACAATGAGCATGTAAAAACCCTTGTGAGATGTTTTTTTGCATGAGTCATGATATGACATTTTTTTTAAAGTATGACTTGACAAGGAAACCGGAGAGGAATAGGTCTAATTGAGCTTGATTCCTTACGACTTTCCTTTTGTTTTTCTTTCTTCATCTTTTGATTTTCCTGGAATCATTTTTGTACTTGATCCATCATGGTTGTGCAAATCTGGTCTTCATGAAATCTGCCAACTGCAGGATGTGAATTGAATGATGGTATTTGTGGCTGTGCATTTATGATACTTTCTTAAACAGCAGTGCCTGTTTTTATAAACCCAGTAAACCTATGGTGGCGTACTCTTTGTTTGGATTGTCTGCTATCTGCACATTAATTATGTCAGAAGTTTGTTAAGTGAGGGGGAAGCAAAAAGATGGAGGCTGCCTTTGTGGTTAAATTCTAGCTACTGATTATTCAATTGCTCGTTTTATGTCAAAAGTTTATATTTTCGGCTTTTTGTCTTGGACAATTCACTTTATAAATTTGCTTCTCAGTTAGTCTTTTAGCTACTTCTAACTTTTGGCGACGAACGCAAATCCTGCAGTATCAAGATGCCAGACACTTTTGTTGTACACCTTGGGAATAGCAAAGACCTAATGGAAGTAGCTGAGAACAGTGTAGCCAAACGAGTTCTACGTGAGCATGTCCGAGAAGCACTTGGTGTGCGGAATGACGATCTACTTTTTGCAATTATAAACAGTATGTTTCAAGCTTTTATTTTTGTTGCTTTTTTTTTTTTATTGAGTTGTGCTGGAGAAGGACGGGAAAGGTTATGTCATGAGTAGCTTGGGTTGGTTATTTGCTCAAAATCCTTGTGTCAGAAGCTCTTACTGTTTGTGGTGTAGTATATGAATGATTATGAGTGCAAAGGTCATAAAAAAAAAGAGAGAGAAATCAGACAGTAGGATTAAAATGTAAAGGTCAATGGATCCTAGTATAACGAGGTAACTGTTTTCTTTTGTTTGTTTCATGTTTTGTTACGCTTTTGTGTAGCTTCATAGCCTGTAGCAACAAAGTGCAATCAATTGGAGTGGAAGATATAGTACTGAGCTCGCTGGCGTACTTTGCCCCTTTAATGATTTGAGACCTATGATTTGATAAATTGATCTTTTGTCTTTATAGTTTTATACAGTTAATCAAGTGTATAGAAAAGGACACATTTTGTTTCTAAGCAGGACTCGCCTTTGGCTGTAGGTGTTTCTCGTGGCAAAGGACAAGATTTGTTTTTACGCTCGTTTCATGAAAGCCTTCAGATTATTAAAGAGAAAAAACTCCAGGTGCCTCCAATGCATGCAGTGGTTGTTGGAAGTGATATGAGTGCACAAACTAAGTTTGAAACAGAACTCCGGAACTTTGTTATAGAGAAGAAGATTCAGGATCGTGTTCATTTCATTAACAAAACCCTTACTGTCGCTCCATACCTTGCTGCAATTGATGTCCTCGTACAAAATTCACAGGTACCTGTTGCTGATGCTTGCTTCTATTTCGTCCATTCCATTTGATTGTACACATATTTCAGAATATGCGAGAGAAATCTCGAAAAAATGTATACGTTCAAATGGAACAAGGAGTATCTTTTTTATCAGATAACTACATATGAGTTCAGTTTAATTCTGTAGTTGCTATGAACATCTATGTCTTTTTTATTCTTTGGAGCTTTGTCAAAAATGGCACAAAGTATTAGCTTAGCCTTATATTAGAGCTTTGTCAGGTTGTCCCATAAAAATATAATGTTTTTTTAATGTTTCTTCTCCTGTATGAGTAATAGTAATGTACATACTATGTCGTTATATCAAAGTAGTATCTTATCTGGGGATCATCACCGTGTTTCCTATGATGGGTGTTCCATTTTAGTTGATATCCATGGCGGCCATTTTTTGGTCTGCATGTTTGTCTTGTTATTTGTTTGTCATGTGTTTGCCTAAGTTGACGGCCATAAAAAAAAAGGTTGTACTCACGTTGTTCTGGCCAATAGTATACATTTTCGTTTTGAGTCCTGCCAACTTTCAACTTGTTAAATATGTTTACTTTTTTACCTAAATTAATTAGGCTCATAGTTGGAACCTGGAGGATCCTTTTGTCATAATACATGGATGATGGATCAGTTTCAAAACCCTCCCAACTGGAGAATCTTCACAGGGGTTTTCGTTCCTTTTTTTTTTTTTGCTTTGTGGACTCAATAAACAATATCCTCTTGTAAACATAGTTTTGCTTCCTTTTCTCAAATTCTGTTATTGAACCGTACCAGTCTCCTGTTCCTCTCCTGTATTGAGTTTATGTGCGTCTTTATTATCTATATATGCTAATCTTGAATGGAGTAGTTGATTTTACCCTTAAACTATATATACTTCCTCCAATATGACATGTTAGCTTTATTTTTCGATATAGACGCGTGGAGAATGTTTTGGAAGGATAACTATTGAAGCCATGGCCTTCCAGTTACCCGTGCTGGTAAGTATATATCATTCACACTTCACAGTATCTATAACGGTACTGGTACTTATGCCTTTGTCATCGGCAAATGTCTCGCTCATTAAACATCTAGTTTGTAATGTTTAGGGTTTTTTTTGTCAGGGAATACGTAACATTTTGGGGTTGTTGGCATCAAGACACCTAACTATTTTTTCTTTGCCCAAAGGTGCCAAATATTTGTTGTTGGCATTTCGTGTGGTACCAAATGGAATTTGTCGTTAAAAATGTCAAAGTTCCGTCAGTTGACTAACGGAAACCCCATTAATCTCTTTCCCCGAATCCATCTTTACCGAAATCTGCCTTCCTCAACTCCCTCTTTTCTTACACCTTGCTCTATCTTTACTTACCATCCCTTTCTCCAACTACCACAACAAGTTTTAGTGATTCGCCTTACTTTCCACTGAGGTGCCATCATATACGACTTACATACTGAAGAATTCAAATAGTTTCTCTCTTTTTGTTTTCTTTCTAAAGTAATATACATTAATTCCCTAAAACCTTACTTTTTTTTTAGGAAAAATTAATGGGAATAATCCATTCTATGGGTCGTATTCCATCATTAATCTATATTCTATTTAATCCCACAATAAACCCAACTACTTAACCTTACCCCCAAGCCTAAACCAGGTGGAAGGGCTACCTATCCAACCGGTTAAAGCCTTCATTTTCTTTTTTCATTTGCTCAGTCTTCCTTCATCCTCCATTAACAACCATCGTCACCTGCCTTCTTCTTCATCATCATTATTATATCCACCACACCATTTTTACCACCACAACAACAATCACCTCAACCTTTTTCCCGTTTTAAATGAACTAAATTGTCATTAACATAGTAAACATACCATCTCTTTCTCCTCCATTTCTGGAAAAGATATCAGACTCCGACTCTCTTCCATCAACTGATCAATTCGATCATAATCACATATCAACACCACAATTTCACCACCAATTTAGCATATTAGCAAAAATCCCCATTTTCACATGAACTCTAATTAATTCGAAAATTATACCATAAAATTTAACAGACAATAGCTAACAATCATCTACTTAATCAAATTAATTCAATCAGATTGTACCAATGATTAAGCAACAAAAAAAATCAATCTTCGGCTGCTTTCATCTTCTTCTTCTTGTTCAAACCTAATTCTTTGATTGCCATATCAACAAATCCCCAAAAATAAGTGTAATAAGTGGAGACGGTCTACAAGCGGCGCAAAGGTGGTGCAATAAGTGGTTGTGTGTCGCTCTGAGGTTTGTTGTGAATCCGGTGGTGGTGGACGATGAAGATGTGGATATAGCAGTTAGGCGTAGTGGCAGTCAGGCGTGGTGGTGAAAATGGTGTGGCGAGGATGAAATGGTGAATTGATGATGATGATTAAGAAAGCATATTTATGTTTATGGGTGGTAATGGAGATAAATATGGAGGAAAATAATTGAATTATAAGGAAAATGATGAAGAAAAGTAACAGGGAAGAAGAAGAAGATTAAAAAAAAGACTTAATAATAGTAAGAAGTGGGCCCCACTGATGAATTTTACCGAAAACAACAAGTTACTAGGGACCAAGTTTAGTCTTTGATGAGAGGTTAAATAATTGGTTTTATTGTGGGATTAAATAAAATATAGATTAATGGTGGAATACGCGCAATATTATGGATTATTCCCATTAATTTTTCCTTTTTTTTATCGATGTTATATAATCTAGAATCTAGAATGTTCTAGATTTTAGCTTATCAGTTGGTATTTGTAATTTAGACGAACTATCTTTGCTACTATTTTGAAATAATAAATTTATATCACACGAGTTATTGTTTATTCAACACATTTGTATAGAAATAAAACAAAATTTGGTCCGGTCAGGTCCGGTCCACTCATATATACGGTCCGGTCCGGTCTTCGGTCCACCTTTTTTTCTTAGCTTGGTCGGACCAATGAACACCCCTATTTTATAGGACATTGGGTGGTGTTAGCTTGGGTTCTCTGAATAATTTTCAAGTGAGTGATAATATTGATAATACCTACTTTTACTATTGATAATCTAAAATTTTTTTTGTTTCGTATTGAGCGAAACTTTTAGTGAAAGTTAAGAGAGAACAAGACAAATCGTAATTTTAAGAGCCTATGCTCATACAAATTCCTACTTTTACCATTGATAAATATTTTCATTCTATATCCAATGTTTAACTTATTCAACTGCCATTTTATCATAATAACATCAGGGAACAGCAGCTGGAGGCACCATGGAGATAGTCGTGAACGAGACTACAGGTTTGTTGCATCCCGTTGGAAAAGATGGTGTGACCCCTCTTGCAAGGAACATAGTGAAACTAGCAACCCATGTTGAGAGAAGGTTAACAATGGGTAAAAAAGGTTACGGAAGGGTGAAAGAGAGGTTTCTTGAGTACCATATGGCTGAGCGAATCGCGTTTGTGCTAAAAGAAGTGTTGAAGAAAGCCAAAAACCATAGTTGATTTGCCAAACAACATTAATGATAGAATGCTAACATAGTATGTTCCCCAGATCAGGTTTTTGTCATCCTATCTTGAAAAAGTTTGTACAATATTTAGGTGAGTATTTTCTAACGTAGAAAGTGTCGGAATGAAGAATTCAAAACTGAAAAGCGATTTTCCGGAAATCAAAATTGCAACTTGTATATGTTGGATTTCTGATTTTTTTTTCGGTCCGAAAAATGAACGGGATTTTTGTTGGTCTGGAAGGTGCCAAGGAATTATGTACACGCTGATCATATTGAACCATATGACTGCGTGTCACAACATATGCCTAATTCTGGTAGTTATTATTTTCACCTAGAAATGACTTCTGTACAATTCACGGGTTCTTGTTTTTGTTGTTTCCCCTACTACTAGAGATTAGAGATCATAGCAAACCATCTTACTTGAGTTTGTCACAATGTGCCCAATTTGTCGGCAGAGGCTATAATAATCAGCAATTCTCACTTAAGACGGGGCGACTCGTCTTAAGGTTAAGACGGGTCAAATTCCCCTCACAAAGAACAAGTGGAGGGGCAAGTGGGGGATCCATTTACCCCCACTTGTCCCCTTACTTGCTCTTTGTGAGGATAACTTGATCCGTCTTAAGCTTAAGACGGGTCGCCCCGTCTTAAATGAGAATTCGTTTATAACCAATTGCAGGTCGCTCATATTAGGTAGTATAATAATAATAAAAAAAAAACCTTGCGAACCATTGCATATTTTCTATGAGCAATAACTTTAAACTGCGGGTTGTTGTCTCTATGACTCGGATCATCTGCAACGATGGGCAATCACATGTTCGCTCTTTTTTGCATTTGTCCATATCCAAGTTTACAAACACATAGTAAGTACAACCACAAAAGAGGTTTATTAGGATCAATATTATAACAATTAGAGAACTAAGACTTTTATTATGGACAAGAGAGTTTTACAAAAGATTTTATATGAGAAGTATTTTTATTTTACTTGTCCATGTATTGTACCAAACATCTCTATTTATACTACTTACATGATAAGTATGCATCATACACCTTGCATACCTTGATGTTACACTTAGCACTTCGCCTAAGACACTTATGTAACTTATTTATCTTACATCTAGTACACACCTACTTTTCATAATTATCCTAATGGTAATTTTGCTTATTTATGCACCTTCTACGAACTTTTCATTTCCCCTTTCCAATTCATTACGAGCTCCCACACTTGTGAGATTCCCAAACATATTTTTTTTACTAATTTTCCATGTCTCACCTAGACCTGGCAAAATGGGTTAGAACTGAATGTCCCGACTCGAAAAGGCGGACCCAAACCCGAAAGTGACCCGAAAATAATCTGAATCCCGAATTGACCCGACCTAACCCGTGCCTGACTTGAACCTTAGTTAACTCAACCCGAGATGACCCAACCTGAAAAGAGCCGACACATTTTAGTTTAATGAACAATTTATAATTTAATGAAATATTAGTATATCTGAATCGGAGATTTATATCACAATGAGAACACTTCATTTTGCTTCCTTATTTAGTGAACGCATTTTGGAGGGAAAATTATTTGAATGTTAAAGGTATTCACGTTGATTAAATCATAATGAATGTTATAACAATATCTAATCTTTATAATTTTTAATAATATGTAACTTAAGATATTCACGTTGCCAAACGCATCTCAACAAGTGCAATAAAGTTAATGTAACATTTGATGTGGATGAAAGGGAGTAATTTGGTAAAATACGGGAAGAGAAAATAGAGTATCACATGTTCTAATGGATAGGCCGAATTATCTTTTAACTAATTAGATAAAATATGAAAGAATACACAATATAAACACGGGACTCCTTGGTGATCCATAAGAAATGCAGCAAATTTGGCATCCCCAGTTTTGTCCTCAGTTTCCCGTGTTCCGTTCGAGTGTTCACCTATGGTCTAATAATTCAACGATTAATATCAAAATAGAAATTCCTTACTGACTTTTTGTGCGAAGTAGGGCTTGATTCTGTCAAACCATCCATAAGAATACAAGTATTTAATTTAATTAACACACTGATTATCATCCGCACCAGAATAGCCGGGAAAACCGCCCCCAAAAAACAAGCGGTACAATTAGAACTATATAAATATTACAAACCCTGCTATTCTATCACCCTAAGTGAGCAGACTACAGATACATACGGAGTAATAGTTATCCGTAACAAGGATTCACGTTAACAAATAAACTTACGATGAAAATAAATGGAGTTGATTTTTTTTTTTCTTTCTCCTGTGGAACTCAATGCCTTCTCCTGACAGTGTTGATGAGGATTCTTGACAAAAGCGCGGCCAGTTTCTATCATTCCCATTTCCCCCCCAACCACAATCTAATGAAAGACCAACTCAGGGTAAGAGTAAGACAGCTACAAGATGAACAAAGGTAAATCTATTGCATATTAACTTATGCACTTACATTGACGATGTGAGCAATGTCAATCTCTGCGATATCTTGTCCAAAACCCTTTTTTCTTATCCGCCTGATTTTCAGAAGTAGATTTGCTACGCTTTGATCCAAGAGGAAAATGCCGCTTTAAGAAAGGTTTAGCAAATGAAGTCCTCGAACTGGAACATGACTCCATCTTGGGGAGCTTCCCTTTTCCAGTAGGTTTTTGAAGTTCGGAATCAACCAATTTACCATCAGCATAGCTATCTACAACACGATTTCTAGATATTTTCAGAAATTTCATTTTCAGATCAGCTTCGGCTTTTAAAGATTCCCTCGACATTTTTGACACTTGCTTCTGCCCAACTGTGCAAATAGGGCAAACGGGATCGTACTTTTCTGCTTCTGTAGTCATGGTTTCTAAGCATTCAGAGTGATAAAAATGGCCACAGGCTAGAACAGCGACTACTGAAAATTCGGGCATGACTCTCAAGCAGGCCCCACATGTTTGGAGTTCGAGAGAAGGGGAGTACGAGAATCTGCTGCTTGACCCAGTAAGCTTGTGACGACCAGACCCGAAACGTTCACTGTCAAAAGACCATCTTTCTCTCTGCGAGGAAGCCACAAGTTCGGAAAATGTGCGTAGTGACCACCCATCAGAGGATCCACCTGCTAGGTCATTGCTTAAAGTTGAGAGCACGAAAGAAGGCCTTCCCTCTGAAAGTGAATTGCTATTAGGGGACTTCAAACCAAGGATTCTACTATCCGAAATCTGCCTAAGAAGTTGGTGTCCAGGTGAACGCCGTGCTCGTCTTGATGGGGTTGAACACGGTGGAAGCAGTTGACGCTGTGGTCCCAAGTGCTCACCTGGTGGTGAAAAGGTTGAACTTGAAGGCATTGAAAATTGACGACTCACGGGAGCAGCTGAAGTTTCAGGCTTTTCTGCATTGTTCATCTGTTAAACAATGACGCCACCATGTTAAACTACTAACTGAGAAATTGCTGGCATAAGAAGGAAAAATAAAACACATCTTGTGTTTTTCATTTGTTTGAATAATATATTGTATTACTATTCTTTTCACCTTTGAGAAGCGGCTGCTCGCCATAGACATTTCTGAAACAACAATTGCAAAAGACACATCAGATTGCAGCGATCATATTAATTGCGATGAAGATATAAACACAAAGGCAACTTTTCCGATAAAAGAAAACTGTATCTGTAAAATACACTAAACCTTTGTTTGGAAGAAAAAGAGGCGAACTGGCGAAGGGAGAAGGGAGAAGGGAGAAGGGAGAAGGGAGAAGGGGAGAAGAGGGGAAATGAAACAAAGGTATTTTCCATCCGAATTTTTCCTATGTTGCAAATATTTCAATTTGGAACATGAGCATATATGGATTCCTCCCACCCAATATCCAAGCACTACACTACAGTACTACACGTCTACACAGGCACGAGAAGAATTCCACAGTACAATGAAAAGATCTTGTACGACACAATGAGAGAATGTCAAAGCAATTCTATGCTCTTGGAGGTATGAATGGCGTCAATCTCAAGCATGCATATCTAAATTCCCTTCCAAAAAAACCTTTGGGAAATGAGACATCCAAACAGTTCTCTCTCAAGAACATATCTCTCGGCACAGCAACCTTAGAAAAGAAATATCAAACAAGGGAAAATGTATTCCCCCGTTACCCCCAAAAGCCCTCCATCCAAAAGTTCCAAACAATGGGTAAATGATTATTATTAACTACTTTCACACCATAGTCCACATACCCATGGCAAAACCGAAAGCCGAAGTGTTCAATCCAATTCACATAGCAAACTTTGATGACGGTGGCATTAAAAGTTGGCCGACATATGAGGATTCTAAGCTTGATGAGACCAATTAAATTCCAATGCATAAAGAATGGTTGACATAGTCAATATTCTGCCAATATGGTTGATATTCAACTGATACAGTCGATACTCAGCAGAGACATAGCCAAAAAAGAAGATACCCCCCGGCCCTAATACTTTACCCCCCTGTCACGCTCCCTTCCCTTCATCCGTTGCTGCTGTAGGATGTAGCCTTCCAAGTCCCATCCACTCAATCATTCACAATTGACCAAATTCTTCACTTCAGCAACCCCTCTACATATGCTGATTGCTGACCACTGTCAAATTTTCCGGCCGCCACCTAGCTTCATCTACCTCCAGCTCTCACAACACTTTCTCTTTCCCTCTTTTGCAAATCACAACTAACCACTCCTCCCCTCTTGCTCTGATCAAAACTGACCCACCTCAACCAAACCAAACACAGTTCCTCGTGCTGCTCTTTCAACGACTCTTCCCTCTTCACAGTTTTTTTAAGACCTTAGATTTCATGGTAACTGTAACAATCTAGAAAAAAATATAAAAGCATCCGAAACAAACACTCAGTTTTCAGACGAAAATGACTTTGTTGGTGATGCCCAGCACTGGAGATGGTGGTGCCGGCAATGGTGTTGTTAAGCTCAGAGGTTCTTAGTGGTGAAGGGTTCATTGGCCAAGTTAAAGTTAAAAGTACCCTTGCATTTCGTGCGGGAAGAATCACTTAAATGGAAGTATAAGACCGATACAGCTGATACGACCAACAAAAAAAGAAACACTACCTGCGCCAATATACTTGCGATCGTATTTTAATAGTTTTCCTTAAACCCTTGCATTCGTGTGGGAAGAGCCATTTAAATGGAAGGAAGTATAAGACCAATATACAGCTGATACGACCAACATAAAAAAAATAAAAATAAAAACTCTCTACCTGCGCCATTTTACTTGCGATCATGTAGTAATAATCATCTCTAATAGCTTGGATCACAAAATCACCAAATACGAAAGTACCCGAATGAGGGGGAGAGGAACCTATAGCTTGACTGCGCAAGACACAAGTTTCTTAACATCGTGACTTGAAATAAAAATTTAACGCAGTGAGCTAATATATAAAGACCTTAATTTTCGAAAAATAATGACATCAGCTGTTTGTTATCTGATCTTACAACAAAAATACTGTTTACGCAAGCAACCCCCTACCCCACTTGATTAGGGAACCTCGTTGGAGACACAAGGGAAATCATAATAATGACAACAAAGGATATCAGCTAATGGAACAAAATCATATGGTACTGTATTCAAGCATTGGGAGTACACTACACCCTAATGCTGAAATGTACCAAAGCTATTCGGTTATTTCAAAGTTTTACCTGATGGAGACATGTAATTCGTGTCAGGGCCTTCATAAGGAGGGGACTTGTGAGAGACGTGCGTACCAATATTCTCTAAAGAACAACTTCCATCAGATATAACACCTCCATTTAGACCCACACCATCTTTCGTCTCAATCCTAACATCTGTATTTGTTCTACCACTAAAATGTAATGACGAATTATCAATTTCACCAGCGACACGTCTGTAGTTGTCCCACCGACAGCTCCACGATGGAGAACATCTGCCAGTCCTTTGTGGTTCTCCATTTCTGCTTTTGATGGAAAAAGTTGTAGTATTTTTTGCGGCAACACAACAGGCCGAACCCATGACCAGTTATGTGCAAGTATTAGAAAACTTTTCTCAGGAATGCCAATAGATACACAGCATAAAATTAATTTTTCACTTCCTGCAGTAATGAATAAGAATTCAGAGGATGAGTCAACGAAGAACATTAAAGACCAACATTTTAGCAGGTCATTCGGGTGTCTTTAACAGGTATAGGTATAATTAAGCTATGTAAATCTTTCAAGGACCCAGAAACAGCGATATAGGCAGATAATGGTTAGTCTAATAAGAGAGATAACTCCAGCAAAGCAGTGACAGGGTATACTTAAAGAAGTCTATCAAACCAAAAAGGTGCTGATACACCGATACTGAAATGTATAACATTTAATTTCTGACTAGGAGATGAAACAGTGGTAACTGCTGAAGCTAGATTATGCTACTCAGACTGACTCTTTTACTCCGCTCATGTATGTGCTGCTGTGTCTGACACCCTGGTACAACATGACAAGAGAATTCATACTTATTAGCCCAAAACAAGGGAAATTTTACGTGAACTACGAACTATCATTGTGTCCGACAATTTGAAGTGGAATCTCACAAATATAGGGCTATCAAAGTTGTTGAATTGATAGAGAAAAGCAAAAGAGCATCTGCCTTGATCCTTCCAAAACATCTTAACTTTTTCATTACCCTTAAAAGGGCATAAAACGTCATGAAATAGCAAGAAAAAAAGGTCAAACAAGCAGCAGTGTAAAATATCAGATTTCATCACATCTTCTACAAGCAAAAAGACAAATTGTCACAGGGCAACCAGGAAGCAGATGGAGTCACATAAGAAAAGTACTCATTCGAGCCACACATTGAAATTGAATCATGAAAGTGTTTTTCAGAAAGTAAACAATCTTCGATCATGAACTTCGAGGGAGTTAGGTGAATAAGCACGGGTGGAAGTCATTTACGAGCTCTGAATATGAAACAGAATCAAGGAAAACAAAACACACAAAGGCTACTGACATGTACAGCACTCAGCACCGAACCGACTAGTATCATGTCCACAACACCATCCAAAAAAAAGAGTGATAGTGGCTGGGCAAGCGCGCAGAAATTTTCGAAAGGGAGAGAGGGGACGACTTTAAGTCAAGGTATAGGTCGGGATAGCGGTCACGCTAACATTGTCTCAGAATCATACTTCACTCACCGTCGCGGTCATAATTCAATCGATTTAGAATAATTAATTTGACTATATTATACAATTTTTTAGTGCTTTTCTTAACAATGATTGGCCAGTACAAGTTTAAGCCTGGTCATCTCAGACAATTTGCAAGCCGTACCGACCGAGGTGGCCGATACACGTCATAAAATTGGGGTTTTCGGCAATTATTTCGTATATTTAATTTACACGATACATCTCGCGATATCTCATATCAACGGTCTTCATAACAATACATCGGGGGCAATACGAGGACAAGATGCTAAACCAGAGGGGAACCTTAGTCGAATCCTACGCTTCTACTTGGACTTCTCAACCCAATACCCAGTGCAAATGAAGATGTTACAAGATGAATGCGACTGTCAGTGAATTACACATATATAATAACGGATATCAATTCCAACTGGGATTCTCATATAAACAAAACACAAATATTAACAAACAAACTGTTTGCATTTCAACTGCAATATTTTCGCCACTAATCCACTATGAATTTGATTATGTTCACAGTCCACTCACAAATATGGGAAAAACTAGGAACTAGATAGATAGCTTCTGAGACTAAGTCACAACCAGTATGTTGAAGCCATAATCACATTGGACCTTATAAAACAACCGAATTTAGAAAACTAAAAGTTTCAAATCAATTGAAAAAAATATATTTTGAGACCCTGTCTTTGCTCGTGGCTACTACCAATGAATGCCATCCTAGCTCAACTCTGAAAGACATAATTAAGTAATTCCAAAAATATCAAGACTTCATGCCAACAATTCGATCATCATATTAAAACACGTCATTAGTCGCAATAGAGCGGTCTAGAATCACAGTTGCATACAGTGAGGTGACAAAGCGGGCTATCACATGTTGCACTTTAGTGCATCTTATTTTCGTTTTGGTCTTATACACACTATTGGTCTAGTACCAGTGCTATGCATGAATGGCATGTATGCTATCCAGGTATCAGGTGGCTAAGCCAATATACAATACCATATTACAATGGGTTCACCTAACCAACAATCCAATTCATTCGAGTTTCAAAGATTTAATTCTGCCTCATGTAACTATCTCCCCTTTCACATAAATATGAAATTAAGCCTAAGAAGCTGATAAAAACACCAATATGTTTATTATTCCCCAAGCAATCGAGATATGGACCTCATATAGTCATATATTCCTCAAACTGACCTTAACCAATTTTTTTTAATGCAGTTGTTCGACTTCAACCACTCAGCATCGGTACTAAAATTATGCTTTGCGCTGTCACACTGAGATTGTGGTAAACTCGAATTCCAAAAAACCATTTGTGCCTTTTGCCTCCCCCCTTCAACTCTTCCCATCTCTCCCTACGCTGGTCGATCAAAAAAGGGGATTGTAGAAGCCACCAAATCACCAATGGAGGTTAGAATCAGTTATGAATTGCTGTTGTACCTACTTTACGCTCTTCCTCACAGTATTCAATATTAAGTAAAGGACACCAAACTGAAATGTACAACCTCTATACTATTTGGCATACTTTTCAATGCACTATCCAGGTCTGGTAATGGAGCTACAAATGGTTAACCACCACATATATGGCTTAGTTCCAACTTCCAAAGGCTCATCACTTGAGTCTCCACTCCTGTATGCAATCATCTCACCATAGCATCCACACCCAGTCCCTCCACAAAACTTAATCTCGCAGCGAACCTAAGTTCCGAAATGTGAGAAGATATGTCCCATAAACACTATTAGTTTTTCCAAGTCTCTCAACTATGGCCTCTACCAACTCAACTCAACCAAAAAAATACCACCAAAAAAACCTCTAAACCTCCGAGTCATCTGAAAATCTACCCATCAAAGAACAAATTTACCTGATCAACACCCCAAACTAATAAACTATCGGTTCAATCCTACCAAAAATACCAATCCATGTCAATCATACATAATTGAAATTCTCTAACTTCACCCTCAAAATACCCTCACCTTATCACCAAATAATTTAACTCATTAAAGGTTAGTGATTTACTCCAAACATCAGCTCAAAAATCTTACACAAACCAAATTCACATACGTCCCAACTCCTCAACATCTAAACCACAAGTGCATCAAATACTCCCCGTCTCGATCATTTGTTTAACTTCAAAGTACATCTCAATCACTCATAGACAATTAAATAATACAATTAGTTTTTTAATGTTACACAGGATTATTGTAAAATTACCTATCAATTTTACTCAAATAACCTTCTAAATAACTACTCCATACATTTTATATGGTTATTCTATTCTAGTCCTCCCTCCCATCCAGACCAAAGGTTACATTTACCTTATTTGGACCATCCAAACCAAACTACCCATTCCTTTTTGGGTAACAAATAAGACCAAATACTCCTCATCTACCCTATATATTTACACAAAATGTCATTATTCCACCCACCCAACTAACATTAAATATTCAAGTGGTCCTACTTCCATTCCAATACTACCCTTCCTTTATCAACTTTTTCTTAAAACTTGTGCTCCCTCCCACGTAACCTTTGGTTGGGATGGGAGGGAGTAATTAATACGCAGTAAAAAAATAAAAATTAACTGAAAGTAATCTACATAAATAACAAACATATTATTAGTGAAAAAATCTCTTCCACTCAAAATCACACCGCATACAACAAAACCAAAACCACAGTACTTTCATATACCATAAAATCAATCAACTGTAAAACAAACAAAAACAGTAAAAAAATCCTAGGATTTCAAACATAATTACGAGCATAAAAAACAGTAAAATTAGATTGAAAATAAAGAAATATACCTTTATAAGGTAAAAATTTACGGAGAAAAGAAAAAAATATAACAATAACAGTAACACGTCTACGGCGCGAAATACGGCGGCGGCGGCGGCGGTGGAGTTGACGGCGGTTTCGACGGCAACGGCGGCGGTGACGGCAGAGGAAGAATGGAGTTTTACGGAAGAGGAGAGAGAGGGGAAAATGAGGAAAGTGAGTTATAATGGGGGTTTAGAGAGAGAGTAAATATTTATGACGAAAATAACCTTACCTTGGAAATTGAGCTTTGGTGGGACCTTACTTTAAGACGTTCTTTTCACTTACTCACCACTTTTGTTTTTTTTATTTAATTTTATTTGGTGTTTTGTTATTATTACAATTTGGTTACTTTAATTTTGGTGTATATAGAGAATAAATGGTGTGTTGGACTGTTGGTTGTGTCGGCTTTTTTTTGAGTGAGTGTGAGAGGAGTGTATGCCACGCCTTTTGCTCCCACTTGTGTGCATTACTATTGTTCCACCCAAATTCCCGTTTAACACCGACATTATCCGTCTCAAACTTAAAACAAGTCAAATATATATCAAATCCCCAATTTATAACCTAGAGAATATCAAAAAATTTATACTCCCTCATAGTCACTTATTTCTTCCCCTTTCCCTTTTACACAAAAATTAACGAATTGAATTTGGACCACATAAAACACACTACCCCACTTACAAATGAATTTAGACCACACAAAACACTTCAAAAAGGGAAAGAGGGAAGAAAACCGACTTACCCAATAAGGAAAGAGGGAAGAAATGACCGACTAGGAGGGAGTATATGGTATTATTTAGGAAAATTTTCAATTAGGGTGCCTGAGGTTTGACTAAATCTCAATTTGGGTGCCTGTGGTTTGAGTAATTTCAGTTTGGGTACCTTAAGTTTAAATACATTTTCACTTTGGGTACCCAAGGTTTGATTAGTCCCATTTAGGGTGCCTAATAAGGTTTGTACATTATATATTACAATATTATTTAGTGTACCTTTAATAAACAAAATATAAAAACTTATAGTATTAAATATAAAAAAATATATACTTAATTAATCAATTTGTTTTTTGTTTGCTTTGAGAAACTAGGAAAAAAAATTCATTTACTAATAAATTTAAAATCATGCTATAATATTTATTTAATACCCATAATTTTCTTTTGTAAACAAAAAAAAATCACTGAAAAATGTTTTATGATTACCTTTGTCATAATGCTACAATACTTCCTCAACTTCGGAATAAGTAAGTTAAAAGACGTTTTAAAAAAAAATCTTTTCAGCATATTATGTGAAATGTAATCCAAATTTTGGTACTAAAATCTTAATTGATATTTAAAAAAAATCATTCGCTAAAATACAATAAACTAAAAATTAATTTTGAAATGTGATGCATAATTTGTTACTAAATCTTAATTGATATTAAGCAAAATTTATTTGTAATTTAAATATTATTTTAAACTATTCACTTAAATAAAATAAAGTAACAATTTTTCTTTTGGAATAAAGCTGTGTTTATAAAAATATCAAATGAACTAATTTATTTTAACAACACAAGAAAGAAAAGTAAATATTATGAGTTGTTATAGATGTATTTATTTATTTATTTTATCAATAATTTTAAAAATACATAATTTTATTTAAAAGTTACATAAAGTCAATTAGTTAAAAATAGTATTGATGATGTAAGAAATAAAATAAAATTTATTCAATGAAAACATAATTTTTTATTTTTTTATTGTGCTTAAAACTATAAAAAGAAATATATCTTTTAATTAAAGGTACTCATAATGATACTAGTATAAATCTTAGGCACCCTAAATGAAACTTATCAAACCTTGGGCACCCAAACTGAAAATGTCTTAAACCTGAAATACCCAAATTGAAATTTCTCAAACCTCAGGCACCCAAATTAATATTTATCAAAACCTCAGGCACCCTAATTGAAAATTATCCTATTATTTAACCCGCCTTAAAATTAAGACGAATAATGTCGTCATAAGCAAAATTTAATGCTATTATTTTACGCAAATTCTTATTTAAGACGTCTATTATTCGTCTCAAACTTATGACGAACAAATATATAACATACGGAGTATCACTTTAAACATTGCTTAAAAATACCAAAAAATTTGTTTTTATTATCATTATGTAATATAATTTGTCTCATCTTAAACTTAAAACATATAGTATTCGGGTTAAACAAGATTTACTTATTAGTTTAGATAAAATCAATATAAGTCCTCCATCCCACTATATTAAATTCTTTCTTTTCATTTTAGATAATTTCCTTATGATTTTTTTCTTTTCTTTTTTCACAAATAAGGTATGGCTAATATTATGGTAAAGGATCCACTTTAATCTTTTTTTTTTTTTCCATTTTCACTAGCAAGCATTCTTATTTATTACTTTAGTTCTTCATTTCATTTCATTTGATTCTATATGGAGTCAAATGGAATAAATGAAATGAACCATATATTCTAATATCACTCATTAACCTCCTCATTTTCAGGTAATTATAACTTAATTTAGCAATCATGAATTACATTATTCACACGGTTAAGCAAATAAATTACTTTAAACTAGAAGAAAACAAAGTCACTTAAAACTCTGCCATAACATTCACCAAAAGGTCTCTGAACTTAAGATGGGTATATCCGTATTAAGAATAAAATGGGTCAAGTATTACCTCACTTGACTAGAAAGGACAAATAATTTGCTAGTATCTAAGAACTTTTTTTTGTCTTACTCGTGGTATTTGACTAATAACCTATTATTTTGTAGCGATTCTTTTTCGTTTGCATTTTAGGTCCAAAGCCGTATTTTATGCTAATTTTTCGTCTATTTAGTGCATGCCTCGATCTACCTTTGCTATATTGTGTATTTCAGGTATTTGGCGGAAATTGGGTGTCATTTACTCGGAAATATAATGAATGGACCAATCCCTTGAAGATTTAAAGGGAGCTTGGACACAGCCGACAAGCCGGCTCCCGGACTCTCCCCCCTTGACCAGCCGGCTGACCGGCCTCCGACCCACCAGCTGGAAGAACACCCATGCATGTTTGTGAAATTGAAGATGAAATTAGGTGTTGGTCTCGGCACCAGTAGCCAACCGACCATCGGTTGACCGGCTGGACCCACTTGGTGACTTCCCAAGATTTCCAATTTTGATAACGCATTCAAATCCGGTCGCTAGACCGTCTACCGGCTAGTGGTCTATTTTCTGACGGGCTCAAATCTCTTATTGGACCTTATGTTAGTATAAATAGAGATGTTTTTAGAGATGTAAAAGGGATATTAGCACAAAACCCTAGACCGAAAGATCATTTTACTTAGCTTAATCCTTCATTAGCAAACTTTAATCTTTCCCTAATCTAGTTTTAATCTTCATTAATTAGTCTTCAAATTTATTAATAGTTGGGTTGTAATAAAAGGATTGAAAAAGTTCTTCCTCCATTCAATCTAAGTTCTTATCTTTTCCTTTGTGTGGTATATTTTCTAACTCTTCTTATTGTTTACTTAAGTAATTTAGTTAATCTTATCAATCAATAATTATTGTATTCATCAAATACGATGTTTGTTTGTATTGTTGGTATGATTCCTATGTATTTTTTTGTGTTTGTAGAACTATGTGTAAGCAATACTTTTTTGGGATTAGGAGGATACTTGGCTTAAATATGGGGTTCTTAATAGATAAACTAGTTTTGCTACCCGTGAAAAATCACAGGTTTTCTTTGGATATCCTTTGACCATTTTCTAATATATTTTTTCTTTTAAATACGATGTAGTGGGTACAAATGTACAATGTGATCAATTGATATATATCTCCATTTGTTTAATCCTTCGATTTAAAAATAAATAGGGGTTAGAAATATCTGTTGCCAACTTCCATGATAATTTCTCCTTACAGTCAAAATCAGATCGCGGATAGATAGCATTTAAGGCCCTATAAAAAATTTTGAAGCATTATATTATGTACATAATGTTTTTCTATAGTTCGACTTGTATATAAACTATTTAGAGTTAAAATTAACTTGTAGACAATTTCTTATGTTTTGTGTTTTGTGTTTTGTTGTTTACTTTATTACCAACCACCATTTTTTTATAAGTCAAAATAAACAGAATTTGTAAAAAACGCCACGTGTGAACAATAATGTATTAATGTGGATAATAATTTAGGGCGATGATAACGCCACAACTCTTTTAGTTAATGTCATTCGAATTATGAGAGAGTGAATAATAAGATACTCCTATAATTAGCTTGTATTTGGGTGGCATTATCAAAAACGGTAGTGTCATTATCATCCCCATAATTTATTGTTTGAATGGATAAAAGGAGAAGAAGATAGTCGTATAAAGGCAAGGCATGGGCCTAGGCCTAATAGATCTTAAGATACAAAATATTAGAATTTGAATATACAATTTGATTATCAATTTGCTAATTAACAACGTTGCCGAGTGTAAACTTCCTAAATTTGAACTTCTACTATTAAAATCCATAAAAGAAAAAAGTAATACCACCATCTTCAGCCATTAATTCTTATAACACAAATGCACAACATATACAAAATACAATTAATAATAATACATATTACTTCGAAGAGATGTCAATAGTTTAATTGAAAATTCGTGTTTTCATTTAAGTTGGTCAATTTCAATTCCACCATCCTCTACTTTGGTCAAGTTATATACCACTTTTTAACAAATTATAATTACATGATAATAATAAAATTATCATAACTTACAAATTCTTGCTTTCACAGATAAATTCTTGATTGGTGTGAGTTATGATGATCGGTTTAAATTTTACACTTTACTCTCATTTCCTTAGAATGATCTATCGTTTTTAAATAATATAAATGACATTTTGTAATAAGATAATAATGGTAAATGGAAAAAAAGGGCATAATAGAATATTAGGTACAAAAAATGAGACGTGGTTCATTTTTGAGGTATATGATCGATCTAATTTTGACGCTTAACTCTTGTATCCCTTTGAATGATCTATCGTTTAAATGATATAAATGACAATAATATGTAGTAAGAAAATAATGGTAAATGAAAAAAAATGTGTAATATGAGATTAGGCGCAAAAATGAAAATTAGCAATTATAAAGTTAAATTTTCAACGAAGATCAAATAAAATTCGATATCCATCATTAATACATATTTTTATCCTAAATTTTTTTATCATCTTCAAAATTAACTTCCATAAATTTTATAATTTGATTACGCAAAAAAAAAAAAAAAAAAAAAAACTTTCAAAGAGAATGGAAGATTGAACTTAGTAATTGAGAAATCTAAATTTACCATTGCATGACGTTGTTAGTTAGCTAAGCCTATGACTTTATCAATGCGTCTTCATTGCCGCCTACACAATATAAGAAAAATAAATAAATAATACGCGGATTAGTAATTGATCATACAAAATTCAAGGAAGTCAAATAAACTACTCAAATGTGTACCCATCACATGACTATTTTATAGGAAACAAAGAAACAATGTTAAATAGAAAAGGTTAAATAATACTAATTTGCTTGGAAGTTGAATTATGTACATTAAAATTTGGTGACATCATTATTAATTAAGAAAAAAACACATTCAAAAGTTGGCATTCAAAGAGTTTTAGATAATAACTTACTTTATATAATCTTTATAGTGATAAAAAAATATTGTAAAATTAGTATGGGAGATGAATGGGGTGATGGTTTTGGTATTCAAAGGGTTGTAAATGAATTGTTTTATATAATATATATGGTGATAACAATTAATTGCAAAGTTAATACGATAGTTGAATATGGTGATAGTTAATATACTACGGAATTAGAAGAGTCGGCATTGTTAGAGTCGGCATTGTTAATGTACTAATGTATGTAAAAACAATGGATGGAGGCTTATGAAGTTGCCACATGGAATTCTAATACTACTCAATTTACCCTTTTTATATTATTGTATAGATTTGGAGGGGAGTTTTATTCTTATCATCTTGTCTGTCGAGTGTTTGATGAAATGTTTGAATGAAAGTTTGAGTGTTTGTCATACCTTGTTGTCATTACCTTTGTAGCGAAAGCTTGGGTTTTGATTGTGTGCTTGATTTTGGGGTGTCGACCTAGTTATCGACGACAACTCTCTAATGTCGACCTAGGAATCCTCTTCACCTAAAGGTTGAGAACGACCTAAATTATCTCACTCGTCCTAACCATCCCCTTTACCGGAGTCTCCAATTTTCTTGCCTTGGTGAACCCAACTTCCCTAGATTCTTCCCTTTTTTGATTTATCTCATCTTGTTTACTTGTTTTTAGTTTAATCAATCTTTCAAACCTTATTTTTAGGCTAAACATAGACTTTAACCAACTAAGTACTAATCCCCGCCATCCCCGTGTTCAATCTCATACTAGTATTTGAGTTATTTGTTTGATTGGATTGCGACGACTTTTAACCCTATCAAAATGGCGCCATCGTCGGGGATGGTGTTATATTATATATACTTAATGAGTAATAGTCTTAGGATTAGTCTTATTAGTTTGTTCGTTCTACTAGTTGTTTGCCTTGTGTAGAGTGGTGTATTATTGTCTATCCCTAGGGTCAAACAAGCATTAGAAGACTAACGGTTTTATTGAGTTGCATGCCTAGGAGAAACAGAAATCATTGCTCTACAATTTCAACCCCGAGAGACTCTTTAGGGCTTTTGAGGACTAAGACGATAGCCAGAGCTCGTAATTCCGCCTTGGGTGACCACAATCAACCAACCACATCCACTCAACCTACACTTGAAAACACAAACCAAGAACCTACAAACACCAACATTGATCCCACTTTCATTAACCCATTTCACAACATTAATACTCTTGCTCAAACTCCAAACAACATACCTCAAATTTCACCACCTAGAACCATGGCACTTCGTGATCAAAGCATACCAAATCCCGACGATTCTTCTTCACCCATAAACTTTGGGAATCTAGCCGCAAACAAATTTGAGATACATCCCGCTCAATCAACGACCATCCAACAAGATTGTTTCCATGAGAACCCAAGTGAGGACATAAAAAGGATTATACATCGGATGTAGTACCTCAATCTTTTTATTTTTTAAGTTTACACATATTTTTTCCGAGTATATACAATTTGCATGTTAAATAATAATTTTTTGATGGAAAAACTCAAATTTAATTTAATTTATAAGTATAATTTTTGAGCAATGTAGTATTTTTGAGCTTAATTTTTAAATAAACATGCTCAAAAGCTTTATTGTAAAAACTCAAATTCTTTAACATAAAACTCAATTTTTTTTCATAAAACTCAGAAAGTACATAATCAGATGTACTACCTCTGATGTATAATCCGTGAACTGAAAATAATCATGTATTGTCCACTCCTTAAGTATATGTTTAGTTTATAACATTTAATCAATTGGTAAATATCTTTATATTGAAATTCTAGGTAGCACTGACAATCCTCCTAATCAACCATCCCGTGTCTGACATCGGACACACCGACACTCGTAGGATACACGCCTAAACGTATCGATGCCTATATGCGAGGATTGAGAGGTCGAAAGACTGAAATTAATTGATTAGAAGATGAGTTTGGGTGGAAAATAAGAATGAGTTATAATCAAAGTCAAATTTTACATTCAATTATTTAAGTTTAATATCAAATACATTTACCAAAATAAAATCGTACATTATTAATAACTATAAATTATACTTTACGGGATGCTGTATCACGTGCTAGTGTCATGTCCGTGTCCGTTTTGTTGCCACCTAGATGAGCTGTATATGAATTGTTTTATAAAAGAAAAATATAACAATTTTAAATTGTTTAATTATGTATTCATAATATAATGGAGTATGTATTACGATGACATAGGCATTAAATTCTAATGAATATCCATGAGTTTTTAATAATTTTATCACTACTTTAACATAAAAAATTATTAAAAATTATCACTACTTTTCAACATAAAAAAATCGGGTCTTGATTTTCGCAGTACACATTTTACTCATTTCAGTACACATATGACAATTATACCCTTCACATTCCCCTTCTAATTTTCTCTCTCTAACTTCTCTAAAATATTTTCTCAAATTTCACATACCCATTCTTCCATTTTACTCATCTCATATAGTCATCGGGGATGGTTTGCCGGTAGAGTAAGTCAGCGGCGGTAGGTTGCAGAGGGGGTGTCTCGTGGTGGTTGCGTTTGGTAGGGGAATCGGATATGATTGTTGCAGCGTACCGGCCGACGGTAGTACGGACTTTGCCAACCGACTTAACCGACGACGTGTGGGGGTTCGAGTGGGCCAGGGGTGGGTGGTTCAGGGTGGTGCGTGGGGTTGGTGTGGTATGTCTGTATATGCCTTTGACTTTATTTGTTGCAGACTTCCAGTACTGCGTGTAAAGTAGTACAATGTACTACATGTGGTTTTTTCTGTTTAGTACCGAAGCCACCTCCGACCTGCCACATATATCTCTCGTTCCGATACCAAACCTGCCTCTCGTCGTCATCTCCCTTCTGGCCAGCGAGTAGCCCACCTGTAACGTCCACCGACGACAACCAATACCTCCAAACCATCCCCTATCAATTAATCCCTAACTAATTTCAATATTAACCCTAATTAAATTAAAATAAGATAAAAAAAATTATAACAAAGAGTCAACTTGGTTCATACAAATCGATTATTGAATTATATACTTGTTCTATATCGAAATAGTCATTGATAATTGAAGAATTTGAGGGTTAATTATTTTATTGAACAAGTGAGAGAAGGTAGAGAGAATTAGGTTTCAAGTTTGTTTGTCAAGGGTAGTAAATGGAAAAATAGGTGTAAAATGTACTAAAATGAGTAATATACGTACTGCGAAAATAAACTCCGAAAAAATATTAAAAATATGAGCCGGCAGAGCCAAATTTGGGGCTTAAGTGTGGCTCAAACCCGGCCCAAAAATTACTTTGGGCTCTTTTGGAGTGGCCCAAGCCTTGTAAAAATGCGGGCTTGGTCATTTGATCACCTCCTATAGTCCTATGTATACCACGATCTCATAAAAAGACTAATTAATTACTCTGTAGTCGGGTCGGAGAAGTCGAGAAGCAGTCCGGATAAGAAATTTGAAAATTGCTAAAAAAATTTCATCGTCTCCTCTATATTTTTGATATATAGTTCCGACCTCGGCTACTGGAAGAAAAGGTATAAGGTTAGAACAAAAATAACACAAATATGTACAATTTATCTGCTAAAGAGTAAAGATCAAATGTTTTAGCAGCAAGCACAATAGCTCTACAAACTACAGATAACTCTTCTTAGGCCAAAGCATCAATAGCACAAACTATTTATGAATGCTTCAAACAACATAATAGTACAATTACAAAAAAAAAAAAAAAAAAAAAAAAAAAAAAAAAAACTCAAGTCTTAAGATGGTGTTTTTGATGAAGTAAAATAAATATCAATCACCATGCTTGCTATAAAGTCACAGGGGTAGCTTCAGGATGGTAGTGCATAATCTCCATCCACATCATTTCTCGAATCATTTCTTCGTCCAAATCTTCATCGATTTCAAGATCAAGTGGGAATTGAGCAGGAGGATTAGCTCGAGGATCATATAAAGGAGACATGTATGGATGTTGAAGTGCATCAGTAACACTAATTCTCTTTGTTGGATCGAAAACTAGCATCTTTTGCAAGAGATCGATAGCCAAGGGGTGGGCAGCTGGGTAAAGACGGGACAAAGAGGTCCCAGGAGAATAAGGGAGTGATCTTATGAACCTCTTGGCTTTTGGGTTGTCGATAAATTCGAGATCGACATCTCTTTGGCTACCAAGAATGTTGATGATTAGTTTCAGCTGGTTAAGACACTCCGTTCCCGGGAAGAGGGGTTTGCGACCAAGAAGCTCGGCAAAAATGCACCCGACTGACCACACGTCAATAGAAGTCCCGTACTTGTCACAGCATAAGAGAAGTTCGGGGGCTCGATACCATCGTGTAACCACATACTCCGTCATGAATTGGCCCTTGCCGCTACTTGTTCGAGCTAACCCGAAGTCGCAAATTTTAAGATCACAATTTGCATTTATAAGAAGATTTCCAGGTTTCAAGTCTCGATGAAGGATGTTTGCTGAGTGTAGATATTTCAGACCTCGAAGCAACTGCATCAAAAGACTTAAGTTAGCTCAAAAGTTGTGACTTGGTGGGAAAATCAGACTTAAACTATGGCATCACTAGTAGTAACCCGTATAGCTTTTAGGAAAAAAAGTTGCGGAGTATATTTGGCATATGTAGGTTTCACTAATTCTATTATGATGACAATAAGTTTAAGCTCACTCACGTGACTCAGCTCACGCCACTTCGGTAACCCGAGTTTTTTGAAATTTTCACGCTATAGTGACCTAAAGTAAAATCTAATGTACACATTAAAACATTCCCAAAACGGGAAGCTAATCCAATGATTAAGACACTCTAAAGTTAAATAGGCAAACAATGGATAAGTGCCAAGGGAGTATAGCACATCAAAAGTATCTTAGTGACTTTTCAAGCATAATGACGTGCGGAATATTTACATTAATATAAATAAAAGGTAAACTTTTACATGTTTTACAAATTATAAGTCATAATAAATTATAAGGATCAAAAGAATTTATTAATTAGATGAAATTTTGGCCAAATCACACTTTAGGTTGGAGCAGTGGATTTATGAATTAGATGAAATTTTGGTCAAATCACACTGGAAAATAACCAAATACATGACCCTGATTACGAAAGTTAAAATTGAAGTCAAATTTTAAGGCACCAAAGAGGAAAATTTCCTACTAGCTTATGGCTCATATTCTTACTAGTTTACCAACTTCAAATAGTTCAGCAAGATAAATCAATGCATATTCGACAACATCAAGCAATCTATGTTTTCTGTGATGGCTTACGGCAACACAAGGCAAGACACAGATCTGACTATCAAACTTTTCATAGCATCACCATGTTTTTGGCGTCATCATTTAATTTTGTTTGTCTTTCATCTAACAGACACATAAGGTAGCAATCAGAATCCGGCTACGCCACTGTACAGCTATTACTCGATAACACTGATATATAAAGTCCATATTTGGTCTATTCTGTGTCAGAAATAAGTCTAATTACATGTACATGACTCCAAAGTTGGAAATAGAAACCTAAAATAAGCACTCTTCACACATCCATTTCAGAAAGGTAACGAAGTTATGTTAAAAACAAACAATATGTAGGAAATTAATTTAATATGTTATGGAGAAAATGGCGCAAAGGTGATTCAGCAAAGACAAGCGTATTGAACAAATACGAGCATTATTTTTAGCAAAGCAGCACGGAGATGCTACAAGGATGACACTAAACTGATCCAATTTTTTTGTCAAGTTATTATTCACATGCTTCTAGGAAGTACGCTGGTTGTTTGCAGTGCTTGACAAAGGAACTTAAATGTTAGATAGACAAGGGCTAATATACTGTTGGTACTTAGACCGGAGAAATGTTGACCTGGTCTAGCAAAAGACGGACATGGGTGTCAAACGAGCAATTTGGCAGTATGCGGATCGGTAATAGCTCAAACGTGTACGGTAAACAGTAGACACTGCAGACAGACACTCAAATCCATGCTTGTACATCATCTGAGTGAACAGAGGAGCTAGGAAAAATTCCGAAAAAGGTACTCCAGGCATATTATCTTTGGGTGAACAAAGACGCTAGGAAAAAAGACAAATATTATCTTTGGGTTGGTCTACCAAAGAGAAGGCCTACACCAGCAGTAAAAATCTATCCATCTTGATTTACGCCAAAAGGGAAAGGGAAAGGGAAAGTAGCATTTCAAAAGTCATTTCATTGAGCTCACGTTAAATATTACACTTAAAAACAGTTTTCTCTTCTAAATGCATTAGAAGAATCAGTTCTTCAGAAGGATTCTCCAAAAGAAAGAGTAGACGTAGCACTATCATCACTAGACATGTTACAGCCAGTATGTAAGCTTCATTTTCGGTATACATAAATCTTCTACCTTATCGATAATCCATACGGACAAATCAATGTCAAAACGTTATGAGGATACTTTATAACTCAAAGGTTGACTAGACAGATCAAGTTCATCATTGATAGTCTATACCGACAAATCAAGTATCAACAATGAGAATATAAATAACCCACATCACCCTAGAGCCTCAAAGGTCCTTCGCAAATGATGTGGTAAGGGCCAAGGACATACGTATGCAGCCTTATCCCTCAAAAGGCTGTTACACGATGACCCACAATCAAAAGGCAACCAGTTCACTAGTCATTTTGTTTTTTTTCACCATAGTCTAGAACTAAACATTACTCCATTTTACATGAAAACAAACAATGATTTGATGGTGTTGCACATAAATACAAGAAAGTTATACCTGGAACAAGAAATATTGGCAATGATCATTGGTTAGTGCTTGAGATGACTTAATAATCTGATGAAGATCGGTGTCCATAAGTTCATACACCAAATACACATCCTTAAAATCCCTTGGATGGGCAGGCAACATGACATCCTTCAAAGCGATCACATTATCATGCCTGAGGTGTCGAAGGAGCTTCAATTCACGCAATGTCCTCAAAGCATCAACTTTATTTTCAAAAGCATTATTGATCTTCTTAATAGCAACTTTCTCATTATTCTCCTTATTAACAGAGGAGCAAACAACTCCATATGCGCCACGCCCAATCGGCTTAATGGGCACATATTTTGTGTCAATCTCAAACAGAGATTGCCACATTGAAAAGTAATGCTTCCCTGGGGATCTCACCCCATTCGGAGGCTCGACAGGCGTCGCCATTCACTGAAACCCATACAAATCAACAAATCATGATCCATATCTACATTAAAAATGACAATTTACAAACACCCTTAAAAAAAATCCTACTAAATTTAAAGTTTTTTTTAAAAAGTAGCATTTATCAAGCTAAATGAAGCAATCAAATAAACATCAAATGTACTTGATGTAATAATGGGATTAATAATTCACAAATTTAACTTTACAAGTAACATCATAAATTCTACAATATGAGTACAGTACTTGCAAACTCAATCAATCACATCATAAAACCATCTGACACTTACTCTGAGCAATAAATCATTTATTCAATCAATGTAAATTCCTGTTTAAGTCCATCTTACTCAAGAATTTGTGTAAAACAGGTTTTTTTCTAACTACTTTTTCAATTTTAACTTTTCATTTGTAGGGTTATGGTTACAACTTACGCGTGGATCCGTTTTACACAATATTAATGTAAAATCGTCTTAGCCGAGACAAACTACTATCAGTAAGTGTCATTGAAAACGGACCAATTCCCCAAATGTGGTCATTTTGATGACAAATGTAACAAGTAACAAACTACTACATTTGGCCTGTCTTAAGCTAAAGACGAAAGCTCCGTCTTCAATGAGAATTTGCGAACTATTCAAACAAAACTGAAAAAAAGCCACTCTTTTCCAGCTCATACTACTCAAAATACACAATGAAATCACTCAAATAAAAAAAAATATAAATATACCTTAAATTAAAACCTTGAAATCAAAATAACCTCAATAAAACAATGATCTGATGAATCAAAGTGCAATCTTTAAACCCAATTCTTCAAAACACTGTTTCCTTAAACTTACTTCAACTAGAAACATTCTTCCAAAGTTTCCACCTTTATTCAATAATTGATCAAAATTTAAGAAACCCACATCAAATTAACACCAAATTACAAGGATAAACAAAGAATTAAACCATAATGACAATAATTATCAAATTCCCGCCAGAAAATGAGCATTGATCAGAGATCTAAAGAAGGGATTTTTGTAAGGAAAATTGGTGTAAATGAAGAAAAATTGTAGAATATTAGCATTATAAATTAAGGGGTTTTAGGATCAGATCCTGGAATTGGGAGATTCGTCACGATTAGTTGAATTAAAGGGAGAGAGAAAGAGTGAGAAATGGGGTTACAAAATAACAAAAGATATATAAATAATAAACGGATATTAAAAGGAGACGTTTTTCTTAGTTGATGATATTTTCAAGGTTTAATTTTGTGTGTTTTTTTTACCGTTATTGTTTTTTCATTGGTGTGAGTTACGACTTTTGGACTGAAACGGAAGGTTTTGAACTCTTTTTTTGTTCATTTTTTTTGAGGAAAAATAGGCATATGTTCAAGCAAATGTTTTTTCCTATAATAAATGGCGAATTTTTGTTTCAAACAGTCCAATTCCGTCAGAATAATAAGAAAAGGTTTTGTTACTGTTTTATAATCAAATGTAAACACAATGGTATAACTAGTATTATACTGTTATAACGTTTGATCATGTTTTTCCCACAAAAGGGTCATATTTGGCTGCAAAATGGTCTGAACCTTATTATATTATTACAGAGGAAAATGACCTAACTGAAGGGAGACTATCTACTAATAAACTACACTATACATTGTTTTTGAATTTAACCCTCTAATATTTTCAATCAATTTTCTTTAGCCATATCATCTCTCGTTTCCTTTTGAAAATAAGGAACTATTGCCTCTTCCGTTGTATGATGGTCTCCACACTTCGACACCGTAACTTTATATTTCCGTACTTTATTTTGTGCACTTAGGATTTGTAAATTTCATTCTCCAAGATTAGTTAGTATATGTCGTGTCTTGGGTTATGATTCTTATTGTAGCTAATTTATTCGCATTTAGAAAACATATTGTTATTTTGCACATTCTATCTTTCATGCTACAAGTCATGTTATTAAATAAGCCTCCTCCGAGAGTATTAATCAATGAAAACCACTTTCAATCTTTAAGCTTGATAATGCTTGTCTCTTGCTTTCAATAATCGCATTGCTTACTTTTTTTGCATTCGTGTGTCGGTCATTGACAATCGTAACAAGAATTACCGATACACATTTCAAGTCCCGAGAAGCGTATTAGTTGATGACCCCTCACTAGCACGAGACCTTTGGTTGCTTACATCTTGCCTTGGAATGGGTAAGGGTGCACACCACGATTCGGCAAAAGTATTAGACCATGACATCACGCATACCACCACAACGTCACCACCGTTCCTAGCATAACATCGTTTTTGCCACGTTTTCGCATGCCCTATCGCCCCCTACTCCTGCCTTCCCTTCCTTCACCTGGCCTCTATCACCACAAGACTCTTCACTTTTAGAAAACTACGACCTGACATGACATGTGCATTTGGATTATATATCTGACATTTATTAATCATTTAGTCTACATTTCAAGAGCAAAATATTCCTCTACTTTTATGGTGTGATGTCCATTATTTTAGCTATCACGAAGTATATTTTTTCTTTGAAATGTGCACACGTATCCTCGTTTTACAAGAGATTTCCAATATCTAACCTTCCGAATCCAACCCTTGTACAGTTGGATGTTATTCCGTGTTTGACTCGACTCATATGTAAAAACAATGTAACATAGACTAAACTTGGATTCAATTAAAACGAACATTTAACTAACTTAAAATTATCTTTAACAATATTATCAAAACAAGTTGAATAACAATATGGATAGCGATAGGGCGCCACCCGGTGGTACCGAATCTCGGTACCACCCTAATTAAAGAAAAAGAAAAATAAAAAAATAATATATTCGTTTTCAGTTTTGCGCCAAACAATTAAGGGTAAACACGTAAAATATACTGAAGGAATTGAGTAAGATTAAAAAAGAAAGTTATATTCATGAACTTATACAGATTTTATCAAAATGAAGATGAATACACTTGAATTCACTAAAAAAAAGTTCATTGTTGATTTACTTGGTTGTCAATACCATAAATTATAATTTCAAAATGGCATAAATGTTGCACGCCACCATAAACAAAAATCTTTAAGGTTAAACTCGATGTTGCCGATAATCACACTAGTGTAATTAATCTTTGAGTACCGGAAAGTGTAATTAATCTTTGAGTTGTAGCTTAAGTTAAAAAGACTTTCTCACATTGTATTAATTCGACATATACTTTCTTTGATATGAATCGCTCCAAATTTAATTCGACGAACTTGTTTATTAGTATTTGTGTATACTATTGCAGATAAAGAACTAGAAACTCAACCATATCATTAATGTTCAGCCTCCTACAATCCGGATTTTGTTTATACTCTCGAATCATAGAACTGTGAAATTTATATCAACGATGACGCTTCTCATGAACAAGCAAGGCATCCATGGGAGGTAGCCTGAAACTGTAAAATTTGTTTTTTACATTTCAGATTTTGGTGGAGCAAATTTAGCAAACGAGCAACTAATTCATGGCTAATCATGAGGGGTTGATTGACTAATTGATTTTTAATATGTTATTAATTGTATTAATTAATTCCGAAATTACCCTTTAACTAAAATTTGTTTGAAATTCAAAATTTCAAGGTGGGAAATGAAAATTCCAAAATATTTTACAATTATACCCTCGGTGGCACTAAATTTCAGTACCACCGGGTGGCGCTATCTCATTTTCCTAACAATATAGCTCATTTTTAGAATGAATATAAGAGCTTTGGAATCTGACTTGAGATGACCGTTTCTCCTATCTCGACTACTTATAACGTGCTTGATATCACATGCTTATAAAAACATAGTTACATAATCTAAATACTTCAGTTAAATGTTAAGAAGAAAAACTACTAATTATAGTCCAAATTTGTTGGATTGTGCAAATCCGGGTCCCATTAAAGTTTGAAAAACTTATTCTCAACTATTCTAGATCCAAATTTAGATCCATCAAACTTAATCATGAATATAGAAATGATTTAGATACAAGTAAATCACGAATATAGATACTTCATCCATCCCATTTTTATTGTTCCTTTTCTAAATTTAATAAGAAATAGTTGCAAACCTCTCGCTATAACCATCCTCATCCAAATATACTGTTCTCACTCCCTTTATTCAAGGGGAACAATAGATGGAGTATAAACCAAAGTGGCTTGAGTGTAGTGGATCGCGAGAGTGCTTCAAAGCGTTGCAATGACAACGAATTGAGAGGTTTCGGGTTCGACTCCTTACAGGGAAGTGCTGCGGTTACCTGTAATCTCTTTACTTGGAGGGTGTTCGGGTGTTCCCTTAAATCACCAAAAAATAAAATAAAGGGAGTATAATTTAGATACAACTTGACCTCGATACAAAATCGATCTCATTATAGGACTATAATGTACCACGACACATCTTTGCCAAATCATATAAAACACAAAGCATTATTAGGTGACTATGAATAACCCAAATGAGATGATTGATATAATAAGAATGTAGAGGCATGGTCATGGAATTACCAAACAGATGAGGACTGCTTGCTTTAGGGGCTTCCAAGTTCTAAGTTTCCAACCACAGGTGGACATCTATAGATGGACTGACCAACAATTCTTATTTAAGACGGGGTGATCCGTCTTAAGCTTAAAACGGGTCTAAAGACCCGTCTTAAGAATTTGTCTGGACTTAAAGCCTTCATTGCTCTTAACTTAACTTTATAGTTTGGTCAACTTTCCAACTCTATAACTAGTGATTCAACACAAAGTGGTTGTACTTTGTTTATGTGTCTCTTACACTGTTAGGTTATGTCCTTTTCCCATGAGATCCCATATCAAAATTATTAGTTCATTCTCAACAATTAATTTTCAAATGAATTATGTCATATGATCTCTACTGCCGACTACTGGCCTATATGTTTATTTGTTTTATAGAAAGTTTGGCAAAATAACTTATCTAGTTATAGACTTATAGGGTTCGCTAAATAGTTGGTGTCTTGACGGTCTTTCATATCAACGTATTAATGTAAAACCGCATTATATTAGTTCAATCTCATTGAAGACGGATCAATTCCGTCTTCAAACTGAAGACGGGCTAAGTGTAATCATTTTAACGACAAATGTGACCATGCGAAAAACGTAACAACCTGCTATAGCTAGAAAATGGTGCCGGTAACATTTCGTCTTAAATGGGTCACATTTACCCCGTCTTCAGCAAAAGACAAAATGAGACCGTCTTCAGCAAGACTTATTGGTAGTTTTAACATTTGAATTTTAGATACAACACATTGTGAAAATGTCTCACTGGAAAAGACGTTTTTATATTTTATCGAGAGTTCCACGATAATGTTTGAATGTCGTTAAACGGATGATAAAAAATACAAGAGTGGTAATTGTAGGTTCAGGCAAAGTGAAAGAAGTAAAAACTATACTTTTATAAAACCAAAGGATTGGTGGTTAAAGATAAAAAATGGTACATATGCAGATAATTGCTGCACTCTCACCTAAGCAAATTCTAAACTGTACATACACAGAAAAAATTGCAACCATATGCAAGGTATTGATTTTACAGCTATCAATGCATCATAGATACCTTGATAAATTGCTCACTCTCTTCGTTTTCGCATAAGGTGACATTATAGTCCCTTCCTAGAGGATGGTACCGGAACTTGTAAGCCACGATTCTAAGAACGCTTCCCTTTCGGCCTTGAACTCTTCAAAGTCACTCTCTAACGATACTGACTGTTGGTTTTTTCCATCTGTTGATACATTACTTTCTTCAAGTATCTCATTTTCAACCTGGCTCGATAATGGCAGTTCCTCATCTTCATCCGGAGGCAATACTTCTGTGATTTCGCTCGGCTCATTAGGATGGAGTTGGGTCCACTTCAGGTTAACTGCCTTCTCTTTGGCGGATTTCAAGACGCTTGAAAAGTAACTTTCCGGCTTCACACTGTCATCGCGGGTAGTACTTGTCCCCTGCCCCCAGGGCATCGGGGCCCAAGGGCTAGTCCCACGGACCGGATAGCTGGAACTCCTCTGTGAAAGCAGGCCTCGTACGGGTTGTTTAGATGATATAAGGGTTAGAGACGTCTTTATATCTCGGATCATATCATCGATGATGGGGAATCCGCATTGTTTCATTGTCCTAGTCATTGCGACAGAATCTTCTAGATCTTCGGTGTGGAAAGTCACTTCAGTTGACTTCTCTGTAATGTTGTTCTTGAGCCTTACAACATTGGGTACTGCATTGTGAGCATGTTGCTGGATGTAGAACAGCCCTACGGAAGGTTCGTTGGCAACGTACTTAATCATATCTCCCAGGTTTTCATTAATCTCCACGAATCCTTCAGCAACTGAGAGCTCACACATCTACTACAAATACGCAAAATGCCAAACAGTTACAACTTACAACGTAGCTGAAGGTATAATGTTGCCGCTTAAGGGGAAAAAGTAACTGACTGAAGCAGGCAATTCCGACATATGTTTATACTTCAAGCAACGCATGGAAATAGAACAGAATCTAGAAGCCCACATCCAACCATAGCTTGTATATCACTAAGCGACTTTAATCAGTCTCTTATGAGTGTGTCTTAACTCTTAAGGACTTACCTACTACAATGGTGGGACACGGTCATTTATTAAAAAATGGACTCGTATATAACAGATAATGAACTATATATTAAAGCGCCTCACAAAAACTTGTGTAAAGAACATCTCTTTGAGAATTTGTGATATCAAAATTTCAAAATCCAGTATAAAAGATCCGTATATTGGCTCTCAGCTTGTTCCTGCATTCTCATAGCTTGTACATTCTTACATGATCGCCAACCCAATGATCCTCAAAACATAATTTCTGAGCAATCAAAAAGACATTATGCTTACTTCATTCAATCTCCACTTTCCGCTAAGATAACTTCACATGAACCCACAATAAAGAATACGGTATGAGAGAGGATTTCTGTCAATTTTATAATTCTTTTTCTGCTGTTTTGCCTAATATGTCCACATCTTCACTGTTCACACCACAACTTACTTCAAAAGGGCGAGGGTCTAATTGAGGCACAACGCAAAGGCACGTGTCTAATCAGTCATCACACAAGACGTACTATTTTTTCCGGACAAATTTGTATCTCCAAAATATGAATTTGTGGAACAGTTTCGTTTTTGAATTTTTAAGAGGACTCACATGTGAAGAAGTCTAACATTAGGGACACTATGGCAAAGAGAGGGGGGCAATAAAGATACTAGCAGAAAGAAAGAGATAAGAATCCCTACTTGTGCACCTTGCTAGCTGCGCCTTATCTACAAGTCGCACCGAGGCGTTTTTGCAAGAGCCTCAGTGAATTTCGGGGTTAAGCGCAAACTAAGATGCGCCTTTTAAATTAAGCTCCACACTTTCAGTCAACTGGTATAGTTATCTTGTAGTATCCCCGCTTCCTGGGTCTTTAATAGAAAAACTTACTGGTGAATTCTGAAAAAAGAAGTCATCATTTGGTTTTCGAACATGGATTGTCTAATTTTTAGGATAGAAGTTTGGTAATAATATCTTCAATAGATTCTATGCTAAAATTAGTTGCGTATCTACACGATTACACATGTAAGAAAGTTGCAGTAACCCTACACTTGGATCACGGAAATTTTAAAGCATTTTCACATAATATATTTTTCGATCAAGTTTCCAGGGAGAACCCACATAGTTTTACCCATTAGCCACACCCACAACTTCCGAGAGGCAAGGTTAGAGTCTTTGCTTTTTCTGGATAAGATGAGAGACACTCCAGTCCCTAGTTTCAGAGAAGTTATTCAACCTATTTCAGTTCTCACATGAGGGAACCGTAAAAGTCAAGCTCATAAAAGTAGTACATGGGCCAAAAACGAAAGCTAATGGGCTTAATCGCTTAAGTAGGGCAACTATGACTCATTTTAACCCCTTCGACTAGTCATTAAACTTCAAACCATCAACTTAACTAAATTCTAACTACCAGCACCCTTATTTGCTATTACTAATTGATAATTGATATACTAGAGCGTCTACAAGGGAGCGACTGAGACAACCTTTCATGATGGTGAGTTTTGAAACAGAGTCATAAATACCACCGATAAATGACTTTGCTAGGTGATATTGGTTACAAGCTGAATATTTTAGCAGCTTGCTTGCATTTGAGCATTTAATTTCCTACACAGAAAAACTGATCCCTCCTCAGAAAGTCAGTCCCCCCATCAACCTGCAATCAGCTACCTCAAAAATTGAGATAACCCCCACTCCCCCAAATTCATGGGAAAAAAACAATAATTGCTGAACTTATGTAGTGTGAGATAACTCCGGGTATTTCGTTTCACCACCTTCGACAGGAAATAATGTCCTCAATCTTTTTTAATAAAACTACTACCCTTTATCTCGACATAGGTATTTGGAAGGATAGGAAGGGAAACAATTTCCTTTGTTTCGTTACCAAAACTGAATCGTACAAGCCACATCAAAATTCTTTCAATTATAGAAAGATTTGGAAGGAAAATAATACTACTCTCGACTCCCCCTCCCCTCTCCTCTCCTTTTGTATCCGAACAAATGGTTAAAAATCGGAATATCAACTTTCCTTGCACATGCCTCTAAGTATCTCCACAACTCTACCACGTATTGCGATAGCAATCACATGCTTGTCCATTAGCCAAAGACAAATGGAACAACCTCATTCCCCAAAAAAAAACATACTTGTATACTGTAATTTCAAATTCTGAAATTACTACTCATGGGAAAAGATTACACCTTTCGAAATATTGGTAGTTCCTTTGTTATGAGGCATTGATAGTGAGAACAAGATAACTATGAACCTCTAGTTTGATACCCATTTACTAATCAATAAAATCATCTAAATCCAAATTTACAAAATGTAAAGAAAAGGTTAAATATTTCTTACAACCCACAAAAAAACCATAAAACTCCCCAAATGTCATAACTAAACATTACCCCTATAATATACTCACTTCGTCTCAATCATTTGTTTAAAATACCCCTTGGAAAGAATAAAACAAGCCACGCAACACAAAGGGGTAGCATTACAGTATAAACTAAGCAGTAAGTCTTGCTTTGCTTAAGACGGGTCAGATATTACCACATGGTTACAAAAGACATAATTTTTGGTATTTTCTAGGCAACAAGTGGATGATTTGGTAGGTATTTGACCCGTCTTAAACATAAGACGGATAATGTCCGTCTTAAATGAGAATTTGTGTAAACTAAGAGTACCCAGTAATTAAACAGCATAACTGGAACAACTAAACAGCCTAAACAATGAAATAACAATAAATTGGAAATTCAATTGCAAAATTAATAATTGAACATAACCCAATTGCCAAAAATATTGAAATTAGTACCTGAGATTGTGAATTTTGAAACCCTTGTCCACAATTGTGCTTGAAGCAAATCAACAGAAAATATATGAATGAACATTAGCTGGGGTGTGCCAAAAATAAAGGTCAGATAAATACAAGGTACAAAAATGAAAGGAAAGATGTCCAATTTTGATAGAATAACTATGGGGGTACCTTAATTGATGAAACACAAATTGCCGTTATGATACACAAATTTCGTTGGGATTCAGCACGAGCAAAGCAAGGCTAGACTACTATCGACCCAATAAATTTGGGTCCGCTTTTCTGTACTCAATACTCGGTATTAGACTCTAGATAGCACCAAAATGGACACGACACAGACACGTGATACGATATCTCATAAAATTTAGGATACGACACATGTTATTTAAATTTAATAAAATATATATTTTACTTATAAAAGTACGATCTTTTTTGTAAAGTTATTTAATACGGAGTATTAAATTTAAATAAGTCAAGGTAAAACTTGACCTTGATTATAACTCATTTGCATTTTTCACCCAAACTAATTTCTAATCAATCTCTTTTGACAGCTCATCCATTGTCTAAAAACATTATTCATCCCCAATTCAACTCATTTTCCCAACCATAAAATAACGCACATTATTCTCCTTCAACTTGATTCCGTTTGAAAAGTACGTTTAAAATGTGCCTAAATACCATAGACACGCGTCGGACACGTGCCCAAATACCAGGGACACGCACCAGACGCGCGCAAAAATAAATGAAGAAAGTTAGACACGGCTTTATAAGTGTTCGACACGTTTAGGCGTGTGTCCCACGAGTATCGTACTACCTAGATTAGACTCATAATATTTAAAATATGTTCCATTAGAAAGAGGTGCAAATCAAATTGATATTACCAGTGAATGGAACGTAACTAAAAGATTTTTTTTTATGTGTACCGTCTGACATTGTCTAAACTGGAGCACAATTAGTATCTAGGGGTGGTCAAAGATAAGGGCTAGCCGAGCCCAACCTGTCCTTCGGGCCACTCTCTTCCCGGACCTGCATGCCCGACACGACCCGCCACCAACCCGGGCCGGTTTCGGACCCCCCTCACCAAGCATGAACCGCCCAAAGCCCGTCCTGACCCCCAGTCCACCTTAGGCCCGCCCCAACCCGCCTTTCGGGCCCCCTTTCCCGGCTCGCCTAGGCCTCCCCCTGCCCGTCCTGCCGCCCACCCATATTGTTGACCAACCCTAGTAGCATCATAATACGGCCATAAGGATCTTAAAAATCTACTTATGAATTTTGACAACATCACATTACCGGGCTCAAATTCGCGAGTTGTGGTTAAGTTTGAACAAGCCCTTAAAAGAAGTGCTCATATGTTGTTTTAGTAATTATAAGTTGAATAACTCAATTGTTATAATCGATAATATGTATTCGGAATAATTCAATAATGAAGAGCTAAACTTGCCACAAAACTAATCGCCCAAACTATTAGGTTTACCAAAATCTTTAATTTGTGATAAAGAAATACTCCCTCCTAGTCACTTATTTCTCCCCATTTCCCTTTTACACAAAAATTAAGATAATAAATTTGGAGCACACAAAACACACTACCCCACACACAAATGAATTTAGACCACACAAAACACACAACCCCACATCCAAAAAGGGAAAGAGGGAAGAAATGACCGACTAAGAGGGAGTAAAATATTACATAAGAGTCCAAAAAAATAGCAAGGATATTTTAGACTGAACTACCTGAAACTCTTTATAAGAATAAAACAATGCCTAAACCATCAATAACCGACCTTAGCTCAGTTGGTAGAGCGGAGGACTGTAGTAGGTGCAGATATCCTTAGGTCGCTGGTTCGAATCCGGCAGGTCGGATTTTTTGGTTGTTTTCCATATTTTTTTCCACTTGTCAGATGTGTGCTTAATTGATTTCAAATATTGGAATTGGATATTAAGTACAACATGCATTATGTCTTGCATTTATGTACCATGACAGTACATAAGTACTATGTTTGTTGGCCTCTTAATGAATGCTCTGAGTTCATCTGCACTTGGTCAAAATCGTAGTAGTAGGACTGTAGGAGTATCCATCTTTCTCTTTCTACTCTTCAGAATCATAACTCAACACTTTACAAAAAATACTCTTTCTTCCTCTCTTCAGTGCTAATTACTTCATACTCCCTCCGTTCTGGTGAATTCTTTACGTATTTCATTTATGGGTGTCTTTACGGACAACCAATCTTCGTCGATGGACGTTGGTTCTGAAGGTAGTCATAGTGCTAGTGATGGCCACTGCTCGTCTCCGTTGCAATCTTCGGAGGATGATGATAATGTGAGTGATGAAGATTTTAGAGTGGATGAGGCTGAAATACAGACTGTTGATAGTTCAGACTCTTCTGAGTACTCTAGCGCGTATGTTTCCGAGAAGAAAGGCAAGTGGAAAGCGGAGACTAGTGCTAAAAAGATCAACCAGAGGTTTTTGGATGAACACATCCAAAGTAGTGATGATGAATTTGATGAGGATTCTTCACACTTATCGCCATTACCCTACTACTCGAGAGGCAGACAGCCTAAGAACATTAGTGAAGTAAATGAGTCTGAGTCTGAGAATGACCCGATTGGAGAATATGCTAAATCTGAGAATGGTGGTAAAAGAAAAAGAGGGAGGCTTTCTCACTTTGAAGATATTAATGATGGGGATGAGCTATATTTGTCGTGGCTTCGTAGTCATGAGTTATCCGGCAGATGTGAGAATGGTGGAAGTAGAAAACGAGGGAGGCCGCCAAAGGGAATCAATGTCGGAGTAGACTCCGAGCCTGAGAATGATTGTAAGCCTAAGAATGGCGGCTGTCAAAAAAGAGGCAGGCCGCCTAAGAAGACAATTGTTGAAATCGAGTCAGAGGATGACTTAGTTGGGAAGTTGGGAAAAGTTGAGAGTGGTGGCATTAGAGAAAGAGGCAAGCTGCCTCAATTTGAAGATAACGAAGATGGGGATGAAATGTATATGCAATGGCTTCGTAACCATGAGTTATCTGCCAGATGTGAGAAAGGTGGAAATAGAAAACGAGGGAGGCCGCAAAAGGAAAAGAATGTAGGAGTAGACTCCGAGCCTAAGAAGGACGGCCATCAACAAAGAGGCAGGCCGTGTAAGATTGGTGGTGATGGAAAAAGAGGCAGAGGCAGGCCGCCAAAGAATTTGAACAAGGGATTTGATTGTGAGAGAGGTTGCAAGAGAGGCAGAGGCAGGCCGCCAAAGAATTCAAACAAGGGAATTTAACCTGTCATAATAGACGGAATTGTGGCATTTATGCGGTTTTTAGTATGTACGCTAACATGTTGTTCGATTGTAGTTCGTTAGTAGTCAGATCCTAATCCTCGTAGTGGTTGTGTTTTCCTTTGTAGTTTTAAGTTTAGAAGAATCAATGATTGTAACCTTTATTTTACCTTGTGTGTTTACTTAGTAATGAAGCCTCATTTTATGTATGAACATCTCAACATCCTGTGAAACTATGTACTTGTTATGCAGTACCAGCTTGTGTTTCATGTTTAAAAGAATCTGCAGAGCATTATCACAATGTATTTGATGAATTTAGTTGCAACGTCAACTGTTTAAATGTAGTACAGTAAAAACTTCACAATTCACCAAGCAGTTTCATTATACGGACGTGTCCTTTGATCCGCTCTACAATGAAGCCGTTTATAAATCTCAACAAAACCTGAGCTATAGGACGAGAAATTTTGGAATGAGTTACACCAAAAACTGTGTCTCACTATATCAAAGACTCTGGCAAAAGGCGCGATAAGAGGATTCAATGCACAGGGCTAGGCTGCCTTTAGCGCTTAGTGAGGGAATAGCAGGGATTGCCTTCGCTTACCATATGTGGTGAAAAAATGATTTTTTTTTGTTAATTTCCGGTTCTCGCCTAGGTTGCGTTGGATTGGGTTTCCCAACAGGTTCAGGCCAAGTAAATGAAGTATTGAATGGTAGTTTGCCACAAGCTGCCCCAACGCCTTGTCGTGGCAGTCTTGCTGAAGCTAATAAGGTCCAAAACAGTAAGTTTCAAGTTTCAATCAGAGAAAAACAAAGAGAAAGATCTTGTCTGACACTCCGAAAGTCTATCAGAAACAGAACAGAAACTGATTCGATTTGATAAAATCCTGCCCGAAAATGACCCAACCCTACCAGGCCCCGAACTAGCAGAAGTCACTAATTTGAGTCGAAAACTTTATTAGCCATGATCCGAAAATGAGCCATAGACCCGATGAAATAACAGATCTCTAGGATGTGAATGATTGATTAGCCATCACAATATTCATCCCATTAGTTACTTATTTAAATATATTATATTTTTGGCATGATCCTTATTTATTTTAAATGCGAGTCGTATACTCGTATACATGTTTAGCCTAGGATCAATTGTACAATGCCTATATATTGTTCCTCTTCATTAGTGAATAATACAAGGAATAAGCATTTAGATGGCTTTACATGGTATCTTAAAGCCCAATCGATCCCACTCCGACATCTTACCTCTCATCCCCAAATCGGCCTTTTCTTTCCCCCGAAATAAATTTTCACCCGCGTGTCTCCCATGAAACAACTCTTCAACACCATTCTCTTACACTCGTTAGTCGTCACTCACTCGAATGTTCATTGGGCTTGAAGAGTGGTTGGTTAGTGCACAGGCCTCCATACCATGTGCGTGTTTTTTCCACTTGGTGAGTTTGTGAGAATATTGGGGGCTGCCAGGGTTTGAACACGTGACCTTCGGTCACTCTGACTCTGATACCATGAATCCATGATAGATGAACCATCTCAACCAAAACTTTATGGTTGACGCCCATATATTATAGTTATATTTTATTAGTCATGACGTGGGAATCTAGCAAAGAGGAATTACAAAAATAAAAATATGCTCAGTGTACTCAAACCAAAGTCGCTACAAAAGTGAGCGACTCAAAGATAATCCTGACCAAAGTTGCTCACAGCGCCAACACCTCAAGTCGATCACTCCCTGAGCGACTATATGTAGTCTAAGGCCGCTCTTCCCATGGGCAACTTTAATTCAAGACCCGCTGAGCGACTTGAAGTAAAGTTGCATAGTTGAGGTTTGGCCTCCGATCAACTTATCAAGTGACACCCTGGATCGATATAATCGCTAAGGAGGAGAACGACTTGAGTCCAAGCCTAACTTTAATAATGACGTGAGTCTATAGGATAAATACTTTTAAAGTCACCCCATTTCCTTACATTGTTTGATGTGTATCCCCATATTAGGAAAAATAAAACTCAATATTATACTCGTATTGATTTATACCATTAAACATAACTTGTTTAGTTCCACATTCCCAAATTTTTTAAATAACTCAACTAACTAGTTTCTAGTTTACTCATGATGATTTAGAACTATTAAATATTAACACTGTATATTTATTCAAGTTCATTACTCTCCCGTGAAATGGGTATATCCGTCAGTGTTACAAGCTTATGACAAATTGACAGGTTAAAATAAGATAGAAATAGAATGGCCTAGAAAGTCACAAATGAATTGTCCATATTTAACCGTCACAACCCAAAAGCGAAAATATGTGATTCTAAGTTTTAATTTACAACAGAAAAGTAAGAACGTAACTTTACGTACAACATGCATTATATGTTGCGTTTGTACAGTATGATAATACTATGAGTCTATGATTATTTGGCATCTAATGAATGCTCTGAGTTTATCTGCACTTGTTCAAATTACTTTCCATCTTTCTCTTTCTACTCTTTCTACTGTATATTCATTAGTCATTACACGGTTACACCTACTTATTCACATTACCAATTCTCTCTCTTCTTCTCTTACTCTCTTTTACCCTAACTTCAGCATTACCTTGGTATGTAAGAATCTTTTTACTTTTTATTTTAATATCAGTCCTTTTAAATTTTGTTATGTCATATCACTTCTTTGTGAATTTTTCGCAGATTTCTGTTGTTAGTCTCTGATTTTTACTGATAATTTAGGGTAAAAGTTTGGCCAAATTATGTCCTCATCTTTGAAATTTCATTTTCCGTCTTAAACTTAACACGGGTTAAGTACCATTGTTTTATTATCTAATTATTTGACCCGCCTTAAGCTTAGGACGGATAGTGCCGTCTTAAGTGAGAATTTGTGTTTATTCAAAGGTAAACAATAAAACAAATGATTAAGACGGGGAGTATGTAGAATTATGTTCATGTGCAAATTACATTTTGTGTTAAAGGTAAATGTTGCAGTTTTTGTGTAATTGTCTACTGATACTAAAAAACCATACTTTTGTAGCAACTGTTGGTTGATGTGAAGCGAAACAGAAACGAAAGTAGAGAGAATGGAGTCGATGCCAGTAGCGAGTAGGTCTCGAAAACAAAGAGAGTTAAGGGAGAAGGAACTGAGAGAGAAAAACAAGAGGGCTCGGTTGGCTGCTAGAAATGAACATTGGAAGAGAAATGCAGCGAAAAGGAGTGATCCTAGACTAGGTGATGATAATGGAGAGAATGTGATTGTTGTGGATGAATCCGCGTACTTGAAACGAAATTGTATGGTGGGAGGAAAGGAGAGTTTCCTAAATGTTGATGGGAGTTTTGGGGAAAATAGCGATGATTCTGTCCAAGTACTTGGGGAACAATGGAACCCATTAGGTGCTGGTTTTGACAATAATGAAGACGGAGATTATGTTGATGGTGTTGCTGTTGATTTCCAACCTGGTCTGTCTAAAGCTAATTCTGAAGGTTGTAGCGACAATGGTGTAGACAACCAATCTTTGTCGATGCACGCTGGTTCTGAAGATAATGGTGTTGCTGTTGACTTCCAACCTTGTCCGTCTAAAGCTAGTTCTAAAGGTTGTAGTCACAATGGTGTTGACTTCCAACCCGGTTTGTCTAAAGCTAATTCTAAAGGTTGTACTGACAATGGTGTGGACAACCAATCTTCGTCGATGCACGCTGGTTCTGAAGGTAGTGCTAGTGCTAGTGCTAGTGATGGCCACTGCTCATCCCCCTTGCAGTCTTCGGAGACTGATGATAACGTGAGTGATGAAGATTTTAGGGTGGATGACGCTGAAATGCAAATTGTTTATGGTTCAGACTCTTCTCAGAACTCTAGCTCATATGCCTCGGAGAAGGAAGGCAAGCGGAAAAAAAAGACTAGGGATAAGAAGATAAACGAGAGGGTTTTGGAGGAAGATATCCAAAGTAGAGCTGGTATCGATGAAGAAATCCAAAGTAAGGATGAATTTGATGGGGATTCATTGCAACAGCTTAGGCGCCACTATGGGAGCTGCAGCAACGAAGGTGAGACTGCTGAGATCGTAGGCAGTTCTGTGAATCGTTGCAATAGGAAAAGAGGCCGGCCAAAAAAGAATAGGAGTCTGGGATTTGAGTATGAGGCGGAGGATAGAGCTATTTCTGAAAGCTGTGGTTGTTCCAAGAATGGTTCGTTCAATCAATCATCGCCATTACCCTATCACTCGACTTCTAAGAATGGTGCTACCAAAGAAAAAGGCAGGCCGCCTAAGAAGACAAGTGAAGTAATCGGGTCTGAGTCGGAGTCAGAGAATGACCCGATTGGAGAATGTGCCAAATCTCAGAATGGTGAAAGTAGAAAAAGAGGAAGGGCGTCTCACTTTGAGAATATCAAAGATGGGGATGAACTGTACTTGCAATGGCTTCAGAACATAGAGTTATCTGGCAGATGTGAAGATGGCGGAGAGAGAAAGCGAGGGAGACCACCAAAGGGAGATAAAGTGGAAGCAGAATGTGAGCCCAAGCCTAAGAATGGCGGCAACCGAAAAAGAGGTAGGCCCCCTAACAAGGCAATTGTAGAGATCGAGTCCGAGTATGAGTCAGAGGATGACCTACTTGGGAAATTTGGAAAATTTGGGAATGATGGCAAAAGAGAAAGAAAGCGAGGGAGACCGCCAAAGGGAGATAAAGTGGAAGCATATTGTGAGTCCAAGCCTAAGAATGGCGGCAACCGAAAAAGAGGTAGGCCTCCGAACAAGACAATTGTAGAGATCGAGTCCGAGTCAGAGGATGACCTACTGGGGAAATTTGGAAAATTTGGGAATGATGGCAAAAGAGAAAGAAGCAAGCTGTCCCAGTTTGAAGATGACGAAGATGGAGATGAAACGTATCTGCAATGGCTTCGTTACCTGGCCAGACGTGAGAAAGGTGGAAATAGCAAACAAGGGAGGCCGCAAAAGGGAGCGAATGTGGGAGTAGGCTCCGAGCCTAAGAATAACGGCCATCAACAAGGAGGCAGGCTGCCTAAGAGCGGTGGCTATGGAAAAAGAGGCAGACCGCCCAAGAATCGGAATAAGGGATTTGATTCTGAAAGAGGTTGCAAGAGAGGCAGAGGGAGGCCGCCAAAGAATTGGAACAAGGGATTTGATTCTGAGAGAGGTTGCAAGAGAAGCAGAGGAAGGCCACCAAACATGTTTAGGTTATGAAGTTTGCGCCTTCGGAATTTTATGCTCAGTACATTTCTCCAGACATGTAATGCAGGGTTTTCTGGCAAGGTTCCACATATTAGTTGTTTAGTAATTTAACCGGTCATATTAGCGGCATTTATGCGATGCTTAAATCGTTAGTATTCAGATCCTATTAGTTGTGTCTAGTTTAGTTTAATTTAACGAGTTCTTTGACTCTAGTTAGTTAGTAATCAGATCCTATTGGTTGGGTTTTTCCTTTGTAGTTTTAAGTTTAGAAGATTGTATGATTGTAACCTTTATTTTAACTTGGTGTGTTTATCTAAGTACTGAATTTATTCTCAAAGTAAATTTTTAATGTAATGCTGCTCAGAATATGCAAACATTGCAGAGTGTTATTGAATATGCAGAATACAAAGCTCTTACGAGAAATAGCAGCTCCCAGAGATGTTTTATTTTGCTAGGCTCGGCTCTCCCCGAGGAAGATCAGACCGTCTTCCTGCTAGCTGCTGCATTACATCGGATTCTAAAGCTCTCTTCGGCCAATTCTACTCTGGAAGCGGACACTGATTTTGCTAGTGACAAGCTAGTTGGTAAATTAAACATCCATGAACATGTAGCTGATTTAGCTGATATATGCGCGAAGGTTGACGGTAGGAATTTCCGATGCCATCAAGCTGTTCTGGCTTCTAGATCAGAATGTTATAAAACAAGAATTTCAAGAACGGAGCCATTTTCTAGAGATTAATATTGGTGTCCTTGGTGATGCTCATTGCTGTCTTGAAGAGCATGAACCGAGCCATTTTACATATGAGAAAATGATAGATTACAAGTTAAACTTAAACCGGATACTGTACATAAACTGTATCTGATAAGGATACTAGAAAAGGAGATTTTTAAAATCGGATATCCGGACAATCACTGCTAGATCACAGCTGAAAGAAGCGAGTTATTTGAGCAATTCATTTTGATTCGCACCAAAACTCAAAACAAACAAGAATGAATCTTTCAATCTCAAAAAATTGGAAATGAATTTTATTCAATTAGTAATCTCCAATTGCTGGTTGCAAATCAGGTAATATTCAATGCTTATAATTCATAAAGGAAATCACAAATTCTCATTGAAGACGGGCACTATCCGTCAGAAGCTGAAAACGGATAGTGCCCCTCTCACAATATGCAAGTGGGAAGGCAAGAGGATGGCAAATGGATCCTCCCACTTGCCCTCCCACTTGCATATTGTGAGAGGGGCACTATCCATCTTCAGCTTGTGACGGATAGTGTCCGTCTTCAATGAGACAAGCTGAAAGGAAATTACAGGGTAACAGTTCATATATGAACTAAAACAAGCTCTCAAATCTTAAGCAGCAAATTTCCAATGGCATTAGAAGCTTCCTATGCCCTTGTTTTCAAGCTAGACTGGTTATTACCTCGGGTTTTCGAACTTTTCCTGCTTCTAGGCCTCACACTCACACTGCTCGATGCAGAAGCTCCGACTTGAGATCCTCTCTTGATTACCTTCCTACGGGCACCATAGCTGCTGCTTCTAGAGGAAGCTTTATTGACAATATCAATTGATACATCTCGCGCTTTCTGCTGATTGACAGGCTGCTTATTTAAGTAAGCCAGCTTTGGCAGAAGTCCACAAACTGCTCTACGAAGCTGGTCCTCGCCTAGGTTGCCTTGGATTGGGTTTCCCAACAGGTTCAGGCCAAGTAGTGAATGGTAGTTTGCCACAAGCTGGCCTAACGCCTTTGTCGTGGTAATCTTGTTGAAGCTAACGTCCAAAACAGTAAGTTTCAATAGCCTGTGGAGCCCCTCAACTTCACTGATTTTATTGCCAGCTAGGTATAGTTCCTTGAGAAGTGAGCAATTTGAAAGTCCTGATAGTTTTCAAGTAACATGCAGAAATTAGAGAACGGTATAGTGGGAGATCTTATCCTAAAGTCTATCAGAGATGTATTACTAGTCGGCCGAAGAGGGGATATTCAAACCCAACCGGCTGGTTCATATTTTACGAAACATTTCAACTACGGAATACAATTTTATGTTTTTTAAGAGTTTTGAAGATAAAGAAGTACCGTGTCCAAGTCGTGAAATTTTGTTGTAGCTCAAATCAACAATCCGTAATCTGGTTAATTCCCTCAGTCCATCGATGGTGCTGATTCTGTTCTTAGACAAGTCCAGAACGTGAAGGCCCCTTGGAAGTGATCCAGGAGTTATTTGGACTGCACAGTAAAACAGAAAACACGACACAAATTTGTAAGATAGGTACAGCTCACAAACTTAATCAGACCCGTAAAGAAAAACCACAGTAAACCAGAACACAAACTGATGCAATTTTAATATAACCCAGCCGAAAAATTGATCAATCCTAAAAGGCCCTGAAACTAGTAGAAGTTGCTAATTTGAATTGAAAACCTCATTAGCCACGATCCGGACTGATGCCATATACTCAATGTAAACAACAAACAAAAACGAAATTAACTGACCCCAGTCTGAAATGACTCAACAGCAACACACCCACAAAGACCAGAACCATATAAGTATCTAACCCGTTTGCCCAGGTCTACAAGTGATAACTGATAAGTGACAATAGATACAAGGCTCCTTAGAATGAAAATAAATAAATAAATAACAAGTGTATGTATGTATACCTATGGAGTTGTTTGATAAATTCACAGTCCGGAGACTTGAGAATTGTGCGATCATGGGGATAGCTTTCAAGCCCAATCCTGATATGTGAGCCACAGTCGAGGAGGAATTCAGAGACTGGACAACACTATTGGCATACAAGAGCTCCTCTGACAAGTTGATTTTGTTGTATCTGGACACATGGGTAGCGCCTTTTGCAAAAGAAGTGCTTGCCTCTGGAGAAGGTGGGAACTCAATATGTTCTTCATCCTTCTCCTCTTCAAATGACGATGCATTATGTTGGATATCAACATCCTTAACCCAGTCTTCTACCCTAGAGAAAGCCACCCACTGATTTTGAGGCCATAGTCCTGAAACTCTTCTCTCAAACCCATCAGTATTGTCCTTATCCTGACTTTTATAGCTGCATATTTCGGAAGATGAGCAAGGTGAATCCTGTTTCCTAAGCTGGTGGACCCTACAGGGTTCAAAAGGGTCCGATGAGTAACCGCCTTGCTGATTAAGGGAGACCAGTTGAGAAACCCTAGTCTTATCAGCATTAAGTGGTTTCTGTAAGTTTCTGTGACTCCAAAGAAATAATTTCCACCAGAGTTTCCTGCTTCTAGAAGGAAGAATTTGGCTGGAAGAATGCTTCTTTAACATCACTTTATCAGCACTCCTGTGAGTTAATACCGACGACTGGCTTCTACAAGGAGATCCCAAAAAAACATCAGTGCCCTTTACTTTCTCAGCTAGTTCTCTAGTGTCCAAGGCAGAGCAAGAGCGTGTGAGCTGTGGTGGGGCCCATCGCTCTTCCCGAGCCATGCCAGGGTCACTCACATGCCCACATTGGACCGTGGCAGAATCGGTCACTCCTTCATCAGTAACCTCTCCATATTTGGTTTTACTGGTGACATTTACAGCACTGCCAAAGGAGTCAATATCACGGGCTTGAAGGTTGCACTCAGAGTTATCTCGGCTCATTGGCGATTTATCATCACGCTCATCTTCACCTTCATATGCCACCTCGAGAGATTCTTTCTCAGCAGAAATAATGTTCGGGCTCAACAATTTGACCTTGCACCTAGAGTTCTCCGGGAAATTGAATGGCACTGGTACACTTAAGGAGTTAGGCTGTTCCGAAGACTTCACAGGATTCTCTAGTTTCACTTCAAGAGTTCTCATCACATTGTTCTTCTCAACATCAGGTAAGGGTTTCACATTAACCTATAAAAAAAGCACATCATTTGCTTAGATACACTCCAGAATTATGCATCTTGTCGAACAGGCCGACTAATCAAAATGTAAGGTCAGGCCTAAAATCGTAAGAAAACCAAATTTTCCATTAAACCATACTTTAAAATTCATAAATCTTTAGAAAAAGTTGAAAAATACAGATGACTTATTAGTCGGCCGTCTTGCAAAACACGAAAAATATCACACAGAATAACAAATCCTTACCTTGGTTTTCTTCTTATTCTTCCCAAAGCAAAAGAATAATGCCATATCTACAAGCGGCGTTTAATCCAATACCTCAAATCACAAATATACGACTTCCAAATGTAGACGATAGAGCCTTTTTTTTTCTTTTTCTTTTTTCTATGCAATCTCACCTCATACACTAGCACAATAAAAGTTCACATCTCTAATACTTTAAGAAAACCACATTGTAGGAACATTAGCCATAATCGATGGGTAGGCGCGAAACCAGTGTTTTGCAGACAAATGTAAAGCAACAGCCTTTTGTAAACCCAGCACTATAGACCCTCCACTGAGGAGAGGTCGATAAAATCTCGGCCAGAGTGATGTTGTGCACACAAGAAATCTCCAGAAAGCTCCACACTCCTTTAAATTATCATAAAAAAACAACACACAAATTAGAAGACAAACAAAATTCCCACTCAAATAAATCAGCCAATACTAAGCTTTTGTTCCGATTCGTGTAAAATAACTTGAAGATTAAAGAACCAATTAATTAATGGAATGCTTGATTGCATCATGAAAAGTACTAATTATATATACATAAACAAAATTGAACTAAAAGTTCACGAAACGAATAAATCGCTACATCATCAACAATTCAACATCGGTACCAAAGGGTCGGATATATGCAACCTTACTCGACTGTTGAACATACAAAAGGGTTGTCTGCGGACGACCTTAATGAAAATTGTGTCGAGAATTGAAAGAACGATTAATACTTCATTAAATCATTCAAAACCCAATAAAAAGGGGATCAACTTTTCCTTGGCTGTGATCTTTTTTGACAATTGGGGAAAATTACAGAATTTATTCCACTAAAACATATCGGATCAATTCAAAGAAAAAGGGTTAGTTGTCAAAAAAAGGGTCATTTAAAAAAAAAAAATAGAATTCAAAACAAATATAAACTCCCATAAACAATAATGTACTATAAACAAACAAATCACAATTCACGTGTTACCTACTAAAGCAAGATCAGCAATTCAGTGTTTCCATTAATATATTGATTCATATATATAATCAAGAGTAATTAAACAAAAATTAATTCACATTAATAATTAATTAAAAGTTTTCTTAACAGATTAAAAGGACCCAAAACACCTTCTTTTGTAACATTAAGTAAAACTACAGTTCTCATTCCATCAAGTAATCATGGATGAAAAAAGGGCACAAAAAAAAGAATAAAAATTCTCTCTTTTTTTTTTACTTAGATTATGTTTAGTTATTTATAGGCAATATTGTTGTAGGATGACGTGGTACACCAGACATAAGAATTTCTTTAAAAAGTTACCACTCATCGTTCTATAAGGAAAAGGGCACGTCTTAAGTTTATGACAGATAGTGCTCGTTTTAATCAAAACTTACTAATACAAGTTTTATGACTCGGTATTTCAGACACTAACATTATATGCACTACCAAACTGAATTGTATGACATACATATATAAAAAAGTAAGAAACTTTGACATATATAAACCTAAATAATGTATGAAATAATGTAAAGAAAAAAAAAAAAAAAAAAAAGTTTGGTGAAGGAGGTTAGTTTATACCAAAAGAAAATAGAGAGCTCCAAGTATGAGAGAGCAAGGAATTGAAGAGTAGTAAAGCAAGGAAGAAGAGGCGTGGTTCAACTTTATACTAACACAATTCACAAGTTCACAACACACACAAATGTATGTCCAAGTGTATTATTATACATATATATATATATATACACTTGTGGTTGAGACTTGAAACGCAAAGAAACTGAAATTTGGGAAAGGTTTTCAACTTTTATGGGGTGGGTGGCTTCTTTGGCGTGGATTTGAACGTTTTTTCTAGGTTTAAACTATATTAAGGATTATCTCATGACTTATTAATTAATTAAAAATAGAATTTTTTTTTAACGTTCCGCACCTCAATTATCAACATTTCCATTTTTTTTTATGTTGTACCCCTCAATTATCAATATTTCCATGTTACCCCTACGTTTTCCAAATTACATGTTATACCCTTAAACTCTACTAGTAAGTAGACCTGGCAAATGGGTCAAACGGGTCGGGTTTGGGTCGGGTCAGTTTGGGTCGGGTCATTTCGGGTTTGCTCAATCTTTCGGGTCGGGTCGGGTCGGGTCGCATTCGGGTTTGGGTCAGTTTCGGGTTTGGGTCATTTCGGGTTTGGGCCATTTCGGGTTTGGGTCATTTTGGGTCAGGTCATTTCAAATTCATATCCGATTTATTTAGGCCATTTTTGGGTCAAAATGATCAAGTTAATTTTCGAGTTAAGCCCACCGTCAAGCCAAACTCGCACAGGCCAGCTTGAACCAAGCCGAGCTTGAGCTGCATATGGGCCGTCTGGTCTCATTATCACTCCTAATCACAAGAAATTGGGTCATGTAGGATCATTTCCAATTGGGTTGTCTGTGGCTCAGTGGTTTCGTGTCGGGTTATTTTGGGTCGGGTCTCTTTCGGGTCAGTCAAGGTTCGGGTCGGGTCTGGGTCGGGTCGGGTCAATTCGGGTTTCGGGTCATTCTCGGGTCATGTAATTCCGGGTCGCTTTCGGGTCTCGGGTCAGCCTTATCGGGTCGGGTTATTCGGGTCGGGTCAGTTTTGCCAGGTCTACTAGTAAGTAGTCTAAGGCACGCTTTTCAGTTAGATGTTATACCCCTTAACTTTATTATTTACCTTATTTGGAATGAAAGTGAGAAGGGGGATAAATAAAAAAGTAGTGTGTATGATCACCGTGGAATCTATTACGTTCATGAAACGGTAATATATTACACTCTGGTATGATTAATAGAGTAAAAGATTATTGGGTTTTACTACATGGTACCCTGTGTTTTTCCGAATTCTATGTGGTATCCCTTTGTTTTTAAAATTATCACTGGTACCCCTATACTTAGTAAACTACTAAAAATCGAGTTTTAAAACAGTTAATTTTTACAAAGAAAATATGTTTATGATTGTCTAAAGGATATTTATGATAACGTCATGCAAAATTATTGTCAAAAGATCAATGAAAATTCCATAATATAAACGTTTAAAACATACAGATTAGTGCATTATGGGTATTTTGAGAGGTTTTCATTAACTTTAGGGGTATCATGTAGATTTTGAAAAAAACGAGAGGTACCATGTAGAATTCGGAAAAATACAGGGGTACCATGTAGAAAAACCCAAGATTATTTCAGTAATCATTACCCTTATATGCCACAACTCGTCTTAGTGAAAACGGACATTATCCGTTACAAGTTGAATACAAAAAGTGCCCTTCTCACAATAGGCAAGTGGGAGGACAAGAGGACCCCCCCCCCCCCCCCCCTCGCCCCACCACCTCATTTGCCCTCTCACTTGCATAGAGGGACACTATCCGTCTTCAGCTTGTGACGGATAGTGCTAGTCTTCAATGACCCGGTTACTTCTGGTCACATGCTGACCACACTGTTGTTGTAACACCCCGACCCCATTCACTCGGCCAAGGCAAATCGGGATCTCAGCCCTTTGGTTTTCCGAAGTTAGGCATCAAAAAAGGCAATAAAGAAACATTCAAGTAGCATAAGTTAAGTTATCTATTACAAACCAAATCAAAATATCTAAATCCATGATTACAGGTTCCTAAATCCAAGCACTCAATACTTAATAGCCAAAGCGAGAGTCTAAAGGCGGTAGCTACACACCTTTATCAAAACAAGATATTAAGCCCTACATCATCAACATCAACGAGCGCTGCATGTTATACGTGAATACTAGCCTACTCACCACAAGACCGGAAATCGTCAAGTGAATCACGATAGATAGTTTTAAAATATTTTCACAAAAAATAAACACATCAACTAAAGTCGAGTAGAGAAATCAATACACAATATGATAGTAAACACGGGTGACAAGTCCACACGATCATGTGAATGCACAACAACATTAGCAGAATCCAATATCACCACAAGCATCCATCGCAATCAAAATTAAGGGTGCTTGCTACAAATCACAAGGCATCTCGATGCTTGCTACAAATCACAAGGCATCATATGGTGCTCCAACCACTCCCTTAACCATTGAACGTGCATATCCCCTCTAGTGGCGGGCCCACTAGCGGAGGTTACATGTGCCCTCCGCCTACGACGGGGCCACAAAGGGAATCTGGTTACGTGTACAAGCCCCAAGAACATCACAATCTCAAGTCATCCATTCATAATTTATCATCATCAATCAAACATCATCATAGATCAAACAATTCACATGGACAATGTCACAAATCTCAAACAATACATGTCAGTCAAGATTGAGTAGAGAAGTCTCTACCTCTATAGCAAATCTTCTTATAAAAACTACAATCACATTTCATCCTCTTCTAATTATCCAATTATTCAATTATAAACCAAAACCTTTAAATTCTTAGTCCCCCTTATGAATTCTTAGGTCTACATATATAAAGACTCTAACTTTAAACCTAAATCCTCATTATTAAGAACAACCATTTAATTTCCCCCAATTTTTAGGTCTTAATTACCCACAGTAAAAGGTAATGAAAATTCCTTAAGGTTCTTGGTCTCAAATAGCAAGTTCATAATAGCCAATTCATGCATAACAATGGTAAATCCTCAAGATTTTAGGTAAATCCTCTTAAGATGGGCTAAGACAAGATTTGAAAAGAGTAATTAAGAATAAATACTGAAACTTTAAAAAAAGAATAAAGATTATAGAAACTTACCAATCAATTGATGGTTAAAGGTGGAATATTTGATTAGATCTAAGAATTCTTTCTCTTATATGCAAAAGATATTTAATTAGGGTTTTAGGGTGGGTTTCTAGACATAGGAAGGTGTAAAATGACTACTCAAGGCTTTATATACCCACTCATAACCAAACCTTCAAAATTGGGTTCAAGGAAAAATAAGAAAACCGGCCCAGCAGTACCGTGACTCGGTCGAGTGGCTCAACCACTCCGTCGAGTAGACCAAACTTCGTCAAGTGTATTTCCTACTCATCCGAGTTAAGCCAAAGATCCCCTCTAAGACCTTCTATGTACTTACTCGACCGAGTACCCTTGTAGACTCGGAACTCGGTCGACTGGCCTCTAAATACTACGGAGTATTACAATCGCCTGGTTGCTCTGATAAATATCATTTATAACACAACGTAACCCGCTACCATTGTAAAACAACCCCAATATAATGGGTTGTGTACCTTTGGGCCCATTGTTTGTCCTCACTTAAGCTCTGAAGTACAATGCCTTGTCACTAAGTGGTAGGTGCAATCCTTATAAACATATCAGAAGTGTCTTATTTTTTCGATGTGAGACAATCTCATTCTCTTGCGGTGTTACACATACCATGTTAATACCTAGCTTTTCTTTTCCCAAAAATTACCCACATTATTTTTTCTGTTTTTGGTGATTTAAATTTATCCATATTTGTAGTTTGTACTTTTTACCAAGTAGACCAAGCGGTAGGTATAGATGTAACACCATCACTTATCCGGGTGCCTTTAGCAAAAACATTCCCAAATAATAAGGAACGTTACCATCTCGGTTTCCCGAGGTAATACATATCAAAATCCTCAGTCCAAAAACAATTTAAGTACTTTATTGAAAGATAAAGACATACAATCTTGATCCTTAAGTGAGCACTCCCGCCGCATCCACCGATCCCCCGTTGCAATCATAGCAACTCAATCACAACCTAGTAAACTCATTGCTCATCATTCGCCAGAAATATCGAATGCATCCCAACAGAGTGTAAAACATTTACAAGGTCAATAACAAATCACATAATCAATCATAAGCGTACAATACAAACAACCAACACACCATAATGCCATCAACAAGCACATCGTTATCACTACTGGCCGTGTCTGGGCCACACATTTGGAAATTCATGGGCTCATCGCAGCGGGTCACCTCAATAACTCAGACCATAATGTGCACATCATCCTCCTATGACGGGAGCCACAAGGAGCGATTCTGAGATGTGAAGCCAACCTCCAATGATTGCTTCACTAACACCACCACTATCTCAGCAGCAACAATCAACAAAATCACAGTTATATCATAGCAAACAATCAACCATGTAAATGAAACTGAGTATGGAAATCCTACCTTATCAAATGCGAATCAACAAGAAGCAAGATATACAATAAATGCTCTTCTTCAAAGTCGTCGCCTACGCAAGACCATTACAATACAATTACCACTAAACATTTATCAATACTAATATCCTTAAATTCCCAAATCTAAGGTTAAGTCTAATTAGTATAAAAGCAATATTAAAAATTATTTACAACGAAGGAAAATGCAAAGAATGACAAAGGTGAACTCCCGCCTCAACTAAGATCGATCTCATCTGAAAGATACTTAGGGAAATGGGAAATGCGCTTTATTTAGGGAGAAAATTAGGGTTAAAATGAGATTAGAAAAGTAATTAAGCATTAATGATAACTTCTCCCTAATACATTATTAAACTATAAAAAATAACCACATAAAATATAAGTAGTGAAAGAAAGAAGAGACGTGAGCAAAATTGCCGCCCAAAATTCCTTTAGTCAAGTGGTGACTTTTCTCCATGTCGTTAATCTGGAATAAGATATGTAGGCAACAAGAGGAGACGTCAAGATGTATAAAGCCACTACTTTTAGCCCATACGAGCACTTCTCGAATGCCGAGCGCCTCAGCCTGGATCGGAGATAAGAGAAATTTAAAATTGAACTCCCTTCATGGATTATAATATCATCTTGATCTTGATCATAAACGACCCAACCCATAGAGAAACATAAACCCGGAATCCAACCAACATCAACGTTCACACGAACAAGTCTGCAACAATCCTCATTACCAATCACAAAGAAAGGGATACTCGCTTTAATCTTTAAAAATGCGAGCCTTATACTCGCAGAAACGATCAAGATGGTTCGAATAAATCTTACCATGCTCTCTTTTCAATTTTACTGATAAAGTATAAGAGACAATTGATTACTTAAATTAAAGAAGTCATTAGGACAAAATAGAAGGAGCTTTCCTTGAAGATAATATAATTTCTAATGCACCAGATACACCGTGTAACAGATAGAATTGAGGTAGTCGAAAGTACCACGTTATTCGGCTTCGATAGATAGTTTATCCAATAGAGGTTCACGACTTCAACGACATGCCCGCTTCATGGCTTAACGGATCAAGCTTAATGGAAGAATCTAAAAATTTGAGAAGCATCAATATTTAGAGTCTTTTAGAAGTTAGATCATGCTAGTCATTTAGAATACTCTAAAAGTGTTCGGAATATTCTACAATAGTGTAGAGTCTTCTAGGTGTTGTAGATTATTCTATGGCATAGTAAGATTGTCAAGAAGGATCTTTAATGTATTAATATGGTTTAATTGGAGTCTTGAACTTTCTAGGTGGTTACAAGAAGGAATTTATCTAACCCACTCTAGCATGTTCTTATCTAAAGTATCCTTAAGAGATGGAGGGGGGAAAAAACACTATAAATAAACAATCTCCCTACCCATTTCCACCAACCAAGAATAACACTTGTTACTCTTGTTGTCTTTACCTTATCAATCTTTCCTTAATAAATGTAATATTTCAAAAAAAAATTATCGTAGCCTTCTCTTCGTGATCTACTACTTCACTTGTTACTCGCTTGGGTTAGTCTGACGTGCAACTGCAAAAGGGGGACACGCAAACCATTCATAAAGAAAAACATGCATCTTTTGACAATAGCCTAAGAGCCTTTAGCAAGACATTCCCAAGTAAATAAGAGGGTTATCATCCTGGTTGCTCGAGATAGTACATATCATATCAACAATAAGGACAAATTAAAAAACTTTGTTAAACTTTAAATGAAATGAAAATTACAATTCCATATCTCAAATATCAAGTTAAAGTAGCGAAAATCTAACAAAACCAAAGTCTAATAAACTAGTAACCACTAAGCAAATTAAAGACGAGCCCTCATGAAATGCCTACATTCAACCCTCAGTATCATCCAAAACAATCAACATTTCACTTGTCAGAACTCTCTACTCACCATTTGCTGGAAATATCAAATATCACCGCAAATAATTTTTAAAAAGGTTTAATAAAGAAAAAAGCACATGTCAACCACGGTCTAAACAAATAATCATGCTCAAAATGTAATACAACACCCATCACAATCCAATTACATTCCAACACAAACACATGTCACACATCATTATCAAATTGAGGCACTCAAATCACACGGAAAACGTGCTCGGCATCGAAGGCATTCTACTCACATGACGAACGTGCTCGACCTCGGTGGTACTCCAATCACACGGCGAATGTGCTCGACCACCCAACAATCAGGTGGCACTCCACTCACAAGACAAACGTGCTCGACCACAGTGGCACTCTACTCACACGACGGACGTGCTCGGCCACGACAATACTCTACTCACACGAAAAATGTGCTTGACCGTCCAAATCCTAATCATTAATGTGCACATCCTTCTTATGGTGGGAAATACAAGAAGCGATCTCGGACGGAGTCAATCTCCCTAATTGCTCCACAACTACAATCATTATAAATATCACAACCAATCCCAATCATCATTATCACAACCATCACTCCATCATCATCAACAATCACAATCATCAATACAAACAAGATCATACATATAATTCGAAATTTGATAAGGGAAACCCTGCATTTTCTCGATCCAAACATGAACAAGCAACCTTAATAGCAATCCTCCCTGAAACCGTCACCTACAAGCTATAATCGGATGTACAATTACTATCTACTTATAATTAATCAACTTAAAACCCTAATTATAGATTTCCTCCAATTTTCCCCAAATTCTAGGGTTAGACTCAATAGATCAGTGACTATATGAGTTAAATAGAAACTTACACCAATGGTCGCTTGTGAATATGAAGATCGAAACCCTAAACAGTAATCGCGATGAATCTTCTCACAAAGATCATTAGTTCGATGAGAATTGAGTTTAGGAGAGTTTAAAATGTAAATGGGGTTAGAAATGATGTTTAAGAGAAGTTTAACATATGTAGAATAACTCCCTTCTAATCACGAATAAATGAACCGACAGAAATACTTAGATTGATCCACTCGGTCGAGTAACACGGACCCACTCGACCGAGTGGCCACTATTCGTCCGAGTACCCAGCATACTCTGTCGGCGATTAATCACAAAACATAACCAGATCCACATTGCGACCTCACTCGATCAACCCACTCAGCCGAGCAACCTTCACTCGATCTACCGACTACACCCTTAGTACTCGGCCGAGTGACCAACTAAAATACGGAATATTACAGGGGTTGTGCCTAATGGTTCTGGTAAGGAAAAATATATGCACATGACTATTTTATATTTCTTATCGTGTATTTGCCAAAAAATTTGGATACTTTTAATCTAATTATTTATATACCTAATTTTCTTGGTTTCTACTTTATTAATGAAACTTGGAGAACTTATAGTGTGCAAGTGATAAAAAAACTCAACCTTTTTCAATTAGGGAATATAAAGCCAAAAAATTAGCAGATAAGATAATCAGTTGCGTCCTATTCTTTTAGGCAACTTCTCATTTCAGACGGGCCTTTTCTGTCAAAGGAAGGGAAAGTATCGTCGTTTTGTAATAAAGAAATGATCATTTAATGACAAATGTTACAGCTAAAATTGTTATATTTTATTAGAAAATTATTCTGATAACTATTTAACAAAAATTAGTCACATCCTACAATAAATGTATCACACTTTCCCGTCTTAATTTTAACGAAAAACACTCATCTTAAGGGAGACTAGTTGATTTGAATGGTGTCTTTAAAGTTGATGCTTATCGATTTACTTAATTGTTCATGTGGATGGAATAAACAATTGGTCTCATTGAAGACGAGACAAATCCGTATTCGTTGAAAACGGGTCAGATTCCAACTTTAATTCTACATGGAGCGTTTGGTAACGCGAAATTGATTTCATTTTCATGATTTGAATTGTAGAAATCAAAATGTTTGAATTCAATTCCAAATCTAATTCCAAAAATTTGTTTGGACATCACTTGGAAATCAATTCCGGATTTCAATTTCTCAATCCCGTTTGGGAAACTCATGGAATTGAAAGTGGAATTGGGCAGGGCGTGTATGGGTCAAAATCACCAAAAAAAATAAATAGTGACGGAAAATATTTGCGATTGGAAAAAAAATGCATAAAAAAAGTAGTGTTGGAATTGAAATGACTACTATATGGTAGAAATTTGAGAGACCCAAAATTTAACTAGCTTGGAATTGTAAGGAATTGAGTCCAATTCCAATTCCAAATTCTTAGCGTTCCCAAACACTTAAATTGTCTCAATTCCAGAATTTAATTCCAATTCAAGGTTCCCAAACATACCATAAGAAATATATTAAATTCTTATTTACAACGTTGAAGACGAGACATATCCTTATGGGTTGTATTTGTCATTACCTTTTTTTTTTATCAAAAAAATACATCCTTCATTTGCCCTCTCATTTGCCTCATTGTGAGAAAGGATATATCCCGTCTTCATTAAAGACGCATATGACCAATTTTCAATGAAAATTTATGCTTAATACAAAAGATACTGTAATTTTTTTTGTGGTAAATAGCGAGGGCTAACATAAGGGGTCCAGTTTAAGATGTTAACGACACAAAGAATGCTGAGATCGGAATACAATCACCTAAAAAAAAAGGAGATTCTCAGATCTTTGACAATGTGGTTCATATGAATTCCATTTACTGCTACCAGTACGATAGTACTAGGTAGTAGGTACCACTCCGTTAGTCGTAGTTTCGTGCATTACTTTGTTTCGTGTAACATGGCCTATTCATTGTCGTCTTCTTCAACTGTTTACTTAGACTAAATTTATCCACAGACTCACTTTGAGACTTCAGACTCTGTCACCTCAGCTTTCCACTAACAATTTATTCTTCAGACTCAGACTCACCCACTCTCAGACTCACTCAAAAAATACACTTTAACCCCAGACTCGTTTCAGACTTTGTCACATCAACTTTTTATTAAACTTATTTAACTTTTTATTTACTTAATTCAATATCTACATTTATTTATTAATTTGAATAATTACAATTAAAAAAACAAAACATTAAAAAAAAACCTTGTGAGTTGTGACATATTTTTTAATTACCGTATATATATAAAAAATAAAATTATATTTCAAACTAAACACACGCATAAAACAAAACTAAACATGAAAATTTAGAAAGACGAGATAGAATTATTAACACAAATTCTCATTTAAGATGGGTGATATCCGTCTAAAGGTTAAGACGGATCAAATAAATATCAAATCATCCGTCTTAAATGAGAATTTGTGAGTAACTCTTGCTTAAGACGGACAATATCCGTCTTAAGTTTAAGACGCACAATAACCGTATTAAGCTTAAGACGGGTCAAATACTACCAGATTTTTTTTATCGAAGATAATTAAGGTTAGTAAACATTTTATTTAATTAGCTAATTGTAGTATTGTCTATCTAAATTGATAAAATATTGCACTTTTCACTATTCACAAGTCTCAAAATGGGTCTTGGATTTCCAAGACCCACTCTCATACTCATACGCAGTCTCAATGGCTTTAACGTGAGATTGGCTTCATACTCTACAACTCTTAGTCTAAGACTTTTCCTCATACCCACTCTAAGACCCCGATAAACACAGCCTTAAACTCGAACATTTAGTATTTTTATGATAACGGTTTTTCTAACATGTGTCCTAAATAGATTGTGCCTAGAATTTTTGCTACTAGCAAAATATTATAAAATTATCTTATTAGTTTTATGTGAAAAATATTTTTATGACACTACTTAATTCTTTTCATTAATTTTTATTTACAATTTTTTTTCTTAATAAAACTTAAAGAAGGGAAAACGTGAAAAGTATCACACCGTATATTGTATTGGTAATTTAAAATCTATAAGTAAGACACTAAGAAATTTATTAGAATACACAAAAACTCTTTTACGGCTGCAAAAATGAAAGAAAAAAACATTGCACGAAACCTATACTAGTTCTAGTATTAATCGTTCATTCTAGTATTGAGTCAGTAACAATGATCTTATACCATATGGTGAATCTATGAAAGGTTCATCCACATGAATGTGTAAGAATATATGAACGGCTCTATACCAATACCTCAATTATAAGAATACACAAAAACTGAGTAAGATCCGTAACTGACCTGACACGAAAATGAGCCGATCCAAGACCACCTAACCCAAAAATGACCCGACAAAATATAACTGTAATTGCACCGAAAAGACTTAAAAAGGAATTTTCTCTATTATTCATTGGCCCGAAAATGATCCGACCTGAAATAACCCGACCCGTTAACCCGAAACAAACTCGAAACAACCCGAAAATTGAAATTACCCACCCGATTTAACCCGAAATCAATGAGAGACCTGAACTGAACCCGACCCGATTGACCCGTTTATCAAGTTTATAATTGTACGCCATCTGAAACCTAGCTACATTAGTAACTTGGTATCGAGTTTTTTCTTCAAAAGTACTTCGTCTCATCCACTCTCTAAAGATAACATTGACTTATCACACTGATTGAAACGCGTTTTAAAATTCGTGAGACGGAATTTAGTAATTAATTGTTAATTAGCTAAATACGTACTAATTGACTAATATAATTAGTATTAGTAAAAGTCATATATTTATATAAGAGTACATGTATATATGTAGAGTGTCACCTAGGTAGCACGGACACTCCTCCTCACTAGCCGTCCCGTGTCGGACACCGTGTCAGACACACGAACACCTTATAAATATGGAATGAGAGGTTGAAAGACTAAAAGAGATTGATTAGAAGATGAGTTGGGTGATAAATGAGAATAAATTATAGTCAAATTTTACCTTCAATTATTTACATTTAATATCAAATACCAATATAAAAATAAGATCGTACGTTATATATAACTATAAAATATATATTTTATTAAATTTAAATGTCGTGTCCCGTGTCCTAAATTTCACGAGATGCCGTATCACGTGTCCGTGTCGTGTCCGTATCCGTGTCCGTGTTCGTTTTCGTGCTTCCTAGAGTGTCACTTGTTGGAATATAAAATCCACATGTGAGTTGTCCCACATTGTTGGAAAAAGAGAGATGTTACCACTTTATAACCAATAGGGTTATTCCTCCTTTTGTCAATTGGTTTTAGGATGGAACCTCCCTTGTGTTGTAAAGTGGAGCGTTCTCCTCCGTTTGGGTGTGGCCCGAACCGTTTTCATATTCTAACATGGTATCAGAGCCCAGGGTTTCGTCCTGGGTTTCAAATTTAAACTGGGCCCAAATTATGCCACCGGTGGAGGGCCTTTTTGAGGATTTGTTAATTCCCACATCGGTGCGCTCCCATCGTTTCGCCCTGGGTTTCGATGTTACCACTTTATAACCAAGAGAGCTACTTCTCCTATTGACAATTGGTTCTTTTCTATGTTTGCCTTCTCAAGGTCACTTTTTGTCTTACCCAAAATTGTGATGATTTGAGCATGCACAAAATTGAAGAAACACTCTTCTTTCCTCACATGATGACCGACCATCATGGCCTTAAATGGGCAATTTTGTTGCTCATTTTAGACTTACTTGTATTCATATACAAAAATCATCCTTCTCTCTAAAACTCTAAAAACATTAGAAAATCCTTACTAATTAGTTAGTAATTTAAGATCTAGTATTCTTATATTATTACTAAGAGTTAGTAATATTTATTCACATATTCAACAAAGATGTATTTGTAGTATCTAGTTAGTATTAATCTTACTTATTTGAGATTAGTTCTTGGTGCCACAAAAGGAGATCTTCTACATTGAAGATTTGGGTTTTTGGAGGATCATTCCTACCTTGGTAGAAATTCCTAGGACAATAATAAATTATTGTTCTTACTTCCCTTTTCAATGTGAGGAAATTTCTAACTTTTTTATATTATGTCTTTATATTTGCATGCATGTTACATATATCATTAAATACTAAATTAAATTTTAATTTGGTCACTAATTAGAGGAGTCTAATTATGGTCTATGGACTTTCAATGTATGTATGCCCGTCGATATAAGTTTCTATCCTTGTTTATATGCGTTTTGATGTCATATGGCTGAGAGAACCCGGAGTTACCCCCACTGACTGTGGCATTCATGTTTTATGAATGAACATGTGTTGATTTTGCTTTCTTTTCGGGTTCCTTTGAGTGAGCTAGCGGGCGTCGATCATGACGTGGACCTTATCGATTACTTTAGCTAGTTCTAGACTTTATTTGAGCGACTTTTGTCTTCCGTTTGTACTTTGACACCTTGGATTTTAGTTCGTTGACGATTCCTCGTACTTGCATGTAAAAGTTTTTAAAACTTGGTATTTTCCACACTTATTTATGCATGCTTGTTTGTTTTAAATTTCCGCGATTTTCGAGATCTATCACAGAGGCAGAAGAATGAGTCTCAGGTGCAGGAGCGGAAAAGGCTCGACCTTAAGGGAGAGGAGTTGGGTTACTAGTTTTTGACAAAAAATGATACGTGGCGACCCCCCCCCCCTCGTTACTATTAAAATAATTTGAGTTTTCTGGGCTTTTCGGGAAGATGCATAATTTAACACTTTACTTACTCTATAATTTTTAGGGTTTTTTGATAACTACTCCCAAGTATAACCATCTTTTTTGTAATTGCTCCCTTCTTAATTTTTTTTTTAAAACTGCTACCTTAATGTTTTCTTAGCTTAAATTTTGCTTCGAAGACCAACTATTTGGTGACTAAGAATTGAAAAGACTATTTTACCCCTCATTTAAATTGACCCTTTTATATTTCTTTTTACCTTATGTCAAAGTAGAGCTTCATACTCCTGATTCATATTCCTCAAAAGCAATTAACGCTCTTCCTCCTCTTTCAAACACACTGCAATTATACATCCATCTTTCTCCTTCTGAATCTACTTTGAGTAACTTGACACTGTTGCATGCGATAATTGAGGTATGTCCTATCACATCAATTAACCCTAATTTAGTTGATTATTAGGTGTTTAATTGTTTATTAGAACCCTAAATTGTTTATTAGAACCCTAATATAATAGTTTATGGTGGTACTTTTTAGGCAAATATAATCACGACCCCAATATTGAAGTGGGTTACAATTAACAATTATGTTAGTGTTTTTGGGTAATTTATTTATTGTTATTGGTTACTTGTTAATTGTTAATTGACTCACATGTAGGATGGAAGCTCCATATGAAGTTGATATAAGATTATATCATGGTGGGGTATTTAAATATGCCAACAAAAGTACACAATATATTGGTGGTGAGTTGGTATTGATGACTTATATGCCTATTAAAGATTTGTGTTATGCATTTATTATGGACATTATTAAGAAGATTACAAATGGTGATGTAACTGCACGTGCTTTTTTTAGAAAGTTTGGTTATAATTTGACTATGGGTAGAACTATGATAAAGGATGATAGTTCTATTGTTGAATTGTTAAGGTCAAAGGACAAGGATAATATACTAGATATTTATGTGACTACCTTTTGCCTGCCATCCTTTTTTGAAGGCATGGCTGGTATACCAACAACAAAAGTAGCCAACTTTCCTGAATATATGTCTTCAAAGTTCAGCCCAACGAAGGTCATCCCACATAAGAAGCCCATTCCCACAACCCCCACAAGGAGAAGCCCTAGAAACCTGACACATAATTGTCATATCCCAATTTCAACTCCAAACTCATCTCTTCCACCATCTCTAAGCAATCCCTTAGTTGTAGAGCCACTTCAGGTTTTGAGACCATCAAAATTAACCCCTGTAAGGGCACCTAAGGTAGTAAATTTATATAATTTGGAAAATGAGGGAGGTGAGACTGATGTGAGCAGGAAAGGAAGGGGTAAGGAGAAGGTGGTGAAGGAAACACTAGTTAAAGATAAAGAGGACAAAAGAAAGGGGAAGGCAGTTCAGAAGAGAAAGAGTCATCAGAAGGTGATTAATGGTAAAGAAAAAGGCAGAGTTGTGAGAAGTAAACAGAAGGGGAAAGCTAAGGTTGGGGCAAGTTTAGATTTAGAAAATGAGTTTGAGTTTGAGGTAAGTGAGGAAGAATCTGATGGCTTAGATGTTGAGGTAAATTTTAATTTAGGTGAATAAGATTTGTTGGGTGAAGATTTGTTTCAAAGGGGCAAGGAAACATCTAAATCCAAAAATGTTTGTCCAGACTTAGAGCAAAAGTTGTCTGATTCTGATGAGTTGAGGAGTTTGGATGGTTCTGACAATGACAATGAAGCTGTAAATGGTCCTATTTTTAATCCTTATACTGATTTCAAGAAGAAAATTAACTTAGTGGAATGGCTGAAATTCCCTAGTGTTGAGGATTTTAGAAAAGCTTTGAGGTGTCATGCCATTGAGAACAGGTATGATTACTACTACTCACATAATGGTAAGAAAAGGTTAACTGCTTATTGTAGACAAAGATGTGACTGCCCTTGGAATAAAAAGAGAGCTAAGCTAGGCAAGTGCAACTGTGAGGGTAAAAAGAAAAAGTGTAACTTCAAAATTCATGCAATAAAAATGTCTGGTGAGGAAACTATTCAGATCAGAAAAATAAGGATGAAACATAGTTGTACATTTAAAGGAGTTAATAGAAAGGTGTCTTCAGAATATCTTGCTGAAAAATACCTTGAGGATTGGAGAGATAATTCAGGGTGGGACTTACAGAAGTTTCACAGGCAAGTGTTAAGGGATATTGGTGTTAGTGTGAGCTACAGCCTATGTTGGTTAGCTAGGGCTAGGGCTAAGCTCATTATTTATGGTGATGGTTCAGCAGAATATGGCAAGGTATGGGAGTATGTAAGGGTTCTGTGCAAATATAATCCTGGTTCATCTGCATTTGTTGTAATTGAGGGAATAGAGAGGCCTCCCCCAATATTTCAAAGGATGTATACTTGTCTAAATGCTTGCAAAGTGGGGTTTTTAGTCGGTTGTAGGCCCCTCATAGGGGTGGATGATTGTCATTTAAAGGGGCCTTATCCAGGGGTATGCTTAGTGGCAGTTGGAATGGATGGTAACAACAATGTATACCCTGTGGCATGGACAGTTGTGGAGGTGGAGAATGTGGCTTCTTGGAACTGGTTCCTTAGTATGTTGGTGGAGGACTTAGGGAAAGAAGAAGGAGCAGGGTTGACATTCATGTCAGACAGGCAAAAGGTGAGAATATTTCACATGTTTTCTGCATTATTATACATATCAATTATAAATATTGTCCTTTAATAGGTGATGTTCTTTTTCAGGGCCTTCTTGATGCCTTTGCCAATGTATGTCCAAAATCTGAGTTAAGATTTTGTGCAAGACACATATGGGCCAACTTCAAATTACAGTGTCCAGGCCAAGCGTACAAGGACTCATTCTGGGTAGCTGCTAGATGCACTTCCAAGGTGGAGTTTCAGGGACACTTGGAAGGAATCAAGTTCTTAAATCCTAAAGCTTTTGATTATCTGAATGCTATTCCACCACAACATTGGTCTAGGCATGCTTTTTCAACATTTAGTAAGTCAAATATGCTTTTAAATAACATGTGTGAATCATTTAATGCTGTGTTGAAAGAAGCGAGGGACAAGCCTGTGATCAGCCTGATGGAGTGGATAAGAAAGTATGTGATGAAAAGAAGGTTTGAGAAGAAGAATGGTGCTAAGGAGATGCAAGATAGACTTATGCCCTATGTTCAGAAATTCATCAAATGGGCTGAGAATGAGAGCAGATTCTGCACTACCTACCAATCTGCTCAAGATGAGTTTGAGGTTGAGCATAGAGGAGTAACCCATGTTGTTAACTTGAAGGCAAAGACATGTGGTTGTTTTCATTGGGAGTTGTCTGGTCTTCCTTGTCTTCATGTAATTGCATGCGTCTTGGACCTGAGGGGTGATGTTGAGGACTATGTTCATCAAGCCTATACCAAAGACATGTACTTGAGAGCCTATGAGCACCCTGTTTCACCCATGCCTGGTTCTAATCAATGGGAGAAGGTCAATCTCCCAGAGCCACTCCCACCTCCATTCAAAAGGATGCCTGGAAGACCAAACCAGAAAAAAAGAAGAAAGGAGCAAGGTGAAGGTAGGGAGGCAAAAAAGCCTAAGCTGACAAGAGCATGAAAAAATTGTGGTCAACAAGGACACAACAAAAAAACTTGCAAAAACCCTACTGTCACTAAGGAACCAACTGTCAAACCTTGCCCTAGGTCCAGGAGTAAATCTGAGTGGAGCAAGTTGGTGAATGCCAAAGCTGATGCAAGGAGATCAAAAAGGGCTTATGATGCTTCTGTGGTACGTGACATTGGTGGCAAAAGTGCAAGTAACTCCCATCCAAGCACTCAACAAAACACTTCCCAAAATATGGACCTTAGCCAAGCAAGTATCACTGCACCAACTGGAAGGCAATTACATTTTGGTTGCTTAGATTAATTAGGAAATATGTAATCTCTAAACAATTTATCTTATGTGGCAGTGTGTTTTGAACAATGTTTAGTTTGTTTTGAGCTTATGAACAATTTGTCTTAAGTTGATGTATTTGTCATGTTGAACAATATTTTGGGTTATTAAATGTTATCTTTCCGAACTAAAATATGGGGTACTAAATTGTAGGAAATTACGCAACATAAATTGTTCCATTTCTTGCCAAAACAATTACAGAAAATTGACGACTTAACTAATGTTACGCCTTGATTGATATTACAATTTAACTAGCTGAAAATCTTACATAACCCAAATACAACAAAATCTAACTAACTGAAAATCTTAAATAACCCAAATACAACAAAATCTAACTAACTGAAAATCTTACATAACCCAAATACAACAATTACAACAATAGCTAAATATATTGTCTTCTGACGAAAAGTGGCAGTTGGTGGATATGATGCGAAATCAGTCTCCGTCTTCTCTAGGTCCATTATTTTTTACTTAAGCAAGTCATTTTCAATTTTGAGCTTCTCAGTGCTCTCTACCAAATGTCGATTCTCAAGCGTCAATATGTTTTTCTCATTTTGCAAAAGTTGTTTATCCAATAGTACACCATTTATGACATTCTTCTGCCAGTCACTTTGCTCTTCATCAACCCAATGCCAAAAATTACAAGATCGAAATTTGCAAGTCATGAAACGCCTACCTGGATTGTCTCTTGTCCATGAAGTAGCAATAGCAGGTGAAACCCTACACTTACACTTGAGGTGCTTAGGTAGAAGTTCAGCCATTTCCTATTGTAAAAGTGAATTTAGGGAATTTGAAATACCCATTAACAAAACCCTAATTAAGAGAACACATAGATAGTAAATAAGAATGAAGATGGGAAGTACCTGATGAAATTGATGCGGGTGATAAGAAGGGAACAAAAGCAGAGAAAAGGAAGAGATCTAAAAAAATTAAATGATGAGAGAAGAGAGAAGTAAGCTTGATTGAGAGATTGTCTGGGTAGAGTTTATGGGTGAAAGTCAAATTATAGGGAGAGGTAAGGGGAGGGGTAAAACAGTCATAAAAGTGTGGTTTTGAGTGGGAAAATTCAAGTTACTCGGAAATATGACGTGGCATAGGGGTTGGTAGCAAAATTTAAGCTAAGAAAACATTAAGGTAGCAGTTTTTAAAACAAATTAAGAAGGGAGCAATTACAAAAAAAGATGGTTATACTTGGGAGTAGTTATCAAAAAACCCTAATTTTTATTTTAAACTCTATTTTAACACTTTACTTGCTCTATAATTTTTTTTTAAAATTCAATTATAGTATGAAAATTGCATAACATAAGAATTGTGAAGCTATTTAAGGATTTTTCACCTCAAGTAACTGAATTTATAGCTAACTTCTTAATATTTAATCTTAATTGTTCGATCTAAATTGAAGTTATTGGATTTGAACTAAATTCGTAGGTGTTGAAAATTTCTGTGAATTTATATGATATGCACTTTCTAAACTAAATGTAATAAGCATCTAATACAAATTGAATTTAAAACGAGTGACTTTACATCTGTAAAACGGCCTAAGCATGTTAAGAACGATATGTTTCTTACTCCGTAATGTCAATGCCATTAACTACGGAGTAATATGCAAAAAAAATGCGAACGAAGTTACAAACTTGTTTGTAAAAGAGCAAGATACATAGGGATAACCTTGGAATGCTATTCTATTACAAATTAAATTTTGTAAGCAGATTCCAGCATTGAAGAAGATGTATAGGATGATACATTGGCCTCATCGTAATCATACATTGTATTTATTCCGTCTTGTAATTAGCTTATTCTACATAGAAATATGTTGTGTAGATTTTCCATGTTTGTAGTTTTGTTCATAGAATGTTGGGAATGTCACAATAGCTTGTATATATTGACAAGTTTGTATGAGATTTCATCAATGAAAAACAATCATTCACATTTCTGGTCTTACTTTGTTAATTACAATAAAATGTAATAAGTCTTGTTTGTGACAGTTTTTTTTTAAAAGAGTTCTTATCATCTCTATTCCACTTGCTATCTCATTAAAGCTTTTTTAAAATGACGAAAAATGTTAAGTCTTTAAAGAAAATTTGGACGAGACATAATTCTAAACGAGAGTAACGTACATATTTCTATTGATTGATGATGATGATGTCATGACGAGGGTAGAAAATATAATGGTGTTACAATGTTACGTACTAAGGTACAAGTGTACAACGTGTGTACTGTACTAGTAACTGTCAGCTTGTTACTTGATAGGCTTCTCTAAGTTGCAGCATAACCGTTCATAGTTGCATGCAAGGACTGCAACTCTGTAAGCCGCAACATTTGGCTTTTACAATGTGCTACGATGATGCCGTACTAGAAGTTGTACCTGTGTTAGTAAAAGTTTAAAACAACCCTTCAATCAATAGAAAAAATATAGTTGAGCACAAATTCTCTGAACAACGTGGCATATATCCGTCTTCAATATAGATGAATCGAATTTTCTCTTACAAAGAGACAAATGGAGAACCATTTACTCATTTAGTTCCCCACTTACTCTCTTATTTGTCTCCTTATAAGAGAAAACCCGACCTATTTTCATTGAATATAGATATGTATTGTCTTCAATAAGACCAACTAATAATTGAATTTTATGTAAACAATTTTTTAATGACATGATCAAGAAATGATTTAATTAAGCTAAACCTGAACTATCAACTGTACTCAGAATTTGCCAATAAGTCAATAACAACTAGCAAGCATAAATTATTTCTAAATATATAGTCTTGCCGAAGTAATCTTCAAGTAATAGTTTTTCATATTATAAGATTTTTTTGTACATCTTGCTGTCACAGACTCACAGGATCCAGAAGTTCAATTTTATGCGTATTTTGTTTAGTGAATATATATTGCGTAAAAATAAGCATATTTTTAACAAATATACTCCGTACTTGGTAAATAGTCGATGGATATAATTGAACCATGCATGGACGACCTCTAGCCAAAAATAATTAAGAATAGCCGACAAAGTGTTGTATATAGGAACTCAAGGGAAAACACACTATATTCTTTTCCTTATTTCATTTTTAGTCCATCACTTTCATTTTTTTCGAATCGATTTTATCCATTCTTTTTATAAATATATCATTTTAAAATCGAAGATTGATTTTCTAGAAATTGGAAAGTAGTATCCTCTATGGCTCTATCTGTTGGGAAATTAGCGTCAATCTCTCACGCGGAACGGAAGCAACCAACCGACAAATAAACCGTAAAAATAAAGAAGTGCAAGCAATAATAAAATGAGACAATATTTAGGGTCAAACCCAGGGCAAAACCTTCCAAACCGGAAGTAAAACCCTCTAGCCAATTCGACTAGAATCCACTATAAAATAGTACCAGTACAACGTAACCGTCCTGAATAAATACCAACTCAGAACCCACAATAATTAAAGTATAACCCCTCAACTATTGTATTAAGACACCCGTTATACTGCCTCTCACCGCCCTCAAACTCCGACTAGCTATTTTTTTATACCAAGTCACCTTTTGTTTGATATTTATTTGTGAGATATCTTTTCCAAAGGACTTATCATCCTTTATATAGTAATATGAAGTGACGTTATATTTTACAATAATAAAACTTCACGTTCCTCACCAACGAATTAAACCAATTCATATGTTTTTCACGCATTGTAAAACCAAATGAATTTAATCATTTAATCAAACCTTATATATGTTACATGCCCATAATTGATTATTGTACATGTAACATTGCAAACTTAAACATTGTGTTGGATGTTTCACCCAACAAATTTCCCCCTCCAACACAAGAGAACATCACCGAGGAATCAACCATTATCCCTATAAAATAACCAGCTGCACACCCGAGTTAGTATTCGATCCTCAACCTAACTCTTTATCACGGCTAATGCACCGTGTACAGCTTAAACTTAGTCAATAGTGTTACTTGACTCCGGAGAGAAACCTCTTACTCTCCACCTTCCCACCAGCAGGAATTTTACCTTTGTGCCCATCTGCAACATGGAAACAATTTACCTTCGCTGCCTCTTCCACGAACGAAACACGTGCACGACTTTTCCGTTTCCAACAATTCCGTGAGGTTTTTAATACATATCCATCCATACGGTATAAATCACGACATAGCTCCCCCTTCATGAGGACCATGGAACCCCTAGTCACTTTTGTTACTCCCCCATGAGCTTTACACTAATAACCTTCGGAGTCTAGTTGACTAAGTGAGATTAGATTCTGCCGCAACTTTGGGACATAAGCAACCTTGTCCAAAGTGTGCACCACCCCTTTGACATTTTGATTTTCACCACCCCAACACCCATGACATCAACTATTGAGTTATCAGCCAAACTCAATTTCCTAGTCACGCCTTCTTGGAGCTAATCAAAACTATCCTTCCGTGTGCAAACATGGTTGACACAAGCGAAATCTAATATCCATTCTTCCTTGGAAGACACGTCGTTCACATCCGTGACCGCAAATATGTCACGATCATCGTTAAGGAAACAACCATTACTTCCTTCACCGGCAGCCAAGTTGGTGTCGCCCTTGTTTTCTTTGTTCCCGCATTTCTTAGGACAGAACCGCCTAATATGCCCAAGGTCACCACACTTGAAACACTTGACATCATTATTAGAAGCGTTCCTGGATCGAGACCTTGCCATGCTTCAATCCACCCTCCCTGTTAAACGATCGACCTCTCCCATCTCGAGCAACTGCAACTGTACTTGTACTATCGCTCCGTATCCCGGCCTTGTCCTTCTTCCTCGCATCAAAGGACAATAAAGCTGTTTGTGCTTGCTCCATTTTAATGGTGTCTTTGCCGCACAGAATAGCATCCACATAAGTCTCATATGTGTCCGGGAGAGAATTGAGGAGTAATAACCCCTTATCTTCCTCATCAAGCTTTACCTCGATTTTCTTTAACTCGTCTAACAGTCCATTGAACAAATTTACATATCCAATTAAATTTTCATCCTCATCCATCCTCAAACGATATAACCGTCGCTTCAATAGCAGCTTTTTGGTCAAACTCTTTGCCATGTAGAGGCTCTCCAACTTTTCCCGTATCACTGATGGAGAGTCGTCATCAAGAACACAATTGATGATAGAATCCGAGATGCACAACCTTATTGTACTTGCACACTTGGTGCAAATCTCTTCCCAATCGTCATCACTCATCTTCTTCGGCTTACCATCATCTCCTTTCAAAGCTCTAGCCAAGCCAAGATGTAATAGGAGATCCTTCATCTTTCTTTGCCAAAGGGTGGAACTACTTTTACCGTCAAATTTTGGTACTGCAAATTGAGACCCCATATTTGACATCTTTGTCAATTAAAATACCAGCCACCGGACCGAGCCTAGTGTCTCTGATACCACTGTTGGGAAATTAGCGTCAATCTCCCACGCGCAACGGAAGCAACCAACCGACAAGTAAACCGTAAAAGTAAAGAACTGCAAGCAATAATAAAATGAGACAATATTTAGGATCAAATAACCCAGAGCAAAACCTTCCAAACCAGAAGTAAAACCCACTAGACAATTCAACTAGAATCCACTATAAAATAGTACCAGTACAACGTAGCTGATGAGTCCATTTTATATATAGTTTAACTCCCTAGTTTAGCTCGGATTATTTGATTATTATACTTTGTTTAATATATTTGTGAGCTAATTACGTGTTCAAGGTGTATTGCTTGTGTTTGTTACATTTTGTAGGAATCTAAGCATTTAGAGGCTTTTTCCTAGCACATTAGTAAGCACCTAAGTTCACTAAGCTAAAATGAAAGCAAGATGGACAATGGAAGGATACTATGAGAAATGACAAGCCCAAGCATGAGGACTTGTAAAATGGTTTGGTGTACAAATGAGAAACCAAAATGAAGCTCAACTTAAAGAGTCCACAACTCAACATAGGGATGCTCTTTGGATGCTCATGGGATGTCAAACTATGCAATTAACCGGAGGATTAAGGAGCTTAAAGGCATAGCATAGGATTCCTCAAGCATTTAATGGAGTAATTAAGCAATTGTAGCCGGATTAGTGAAACCCCGATCGGGGTTTCCATTCCCCGATTGGGGTTTGGGCTATGTGAATGCATACGTTTCAAGTCCCACTCCCTATATAAAAGAGAGGGACCTCGACAATTAGAGGCATCTTTTTTAGCATCTTGTACGTCATTATACACTCTAAAAAACACTCTTTTACACAACATCATTATTATTCATTAGATTAGGTTTAGAATAGTTTAGTTTCCATTAGTTGTTACAAATAATTCCTTTAAGTATTACAATTTATATTACAAATTCATTTGCAAGTTATTTAGTTCCATTGTGTTCTTCAATTCCAAGTTTTATTTCATTTGTTGAGGTAATTCTATTTCTTGTATTGTTTTGTTATTTCCTTTGTCATTTCCATTATTATTTAGTTATCATGTTTACTTATCATTTGCCGTTAGATTAGTTATCATTATGCAAGAGTAGTTAGTTTGTCTAGGGAATTAGGGAAGCCATGCATAAATAATATTTGCAATTGTTGAAATGAGATGTTATGATATCAATTAGTTGTTTCTATCACATGCTTGCATTGTATTGTTAGTCTTTGATTATTGATCACAATCCTTGATTATATTCGTTAATTCTTTCTATAAATCGAGAGGCACGTAATTGAATTAGACTAAGCATGAGTTAGTGTATCGACCTAGCCAAAGCGAGAGTTCGTTAGGACCCGATCTATGGTTGGCACTAATATCGAGAGGTGAGTGTCTTTAGCCTAAACAATTATCGTTATCATCAATTTTCTAGTTTGACTTGAGCATTTACATAATTTGCATGTGTGACCCGACCTCCCTAGACTCTTCCTTTATTATTATTGTTGTTTCATTAACCCACAAACCAATCGATAACCGACGTTGATAGAATTCACCCCATAACAACTTGTATAGCAACTCCCGTCTCCTTGTGGTCGACCCCTATTACTACATTCACTTGTGTATAGGGTATTTATCTTTGATTAGGTGTGCGATAGCCTATCAGTAGCCGTCCTGAATAAATACCAATTCAGAACCCACAATAATTAAAGTATAACCACCTCTACACCTTTAGTAATCTTTGTAAATGTCACCCATACTACTTCTAGAGTAACTCCTCAACTATTGTATTAAAACACCCGTTATACTGCCTCTCACCGCCCTCAAACTCCGACTGGCTATTTTTTATACCAAGTCACCTTGTTTGATATTTATTTGTGAGATATATCTTTTCCAAAGGACTTATCATCCTTTATATAGTAATATGAAATGACGTTATATTTTACAATAATAAAATCACTTCACGTTACTCACCAATGAATTAAACCAATTCATATGATTTTCACGCATTGTAAAAATAAATGAATTTACTCATTTAATCACACCTTATGTTACATGCACATAATTGATTATTGTACATGTAACATTGCAAACTTAAACCTTGGATTGAATGCTTCACCCAACACTATCTATGCAATTCTTAAGAAACACAAATACACACACAAACAAAGAATCTTCTTTAAAAAAACATAGAAAATGTATTGGGCTATTGATAAATGAATTATATTAGCTTGAGTGATCACAAGATTATCAACAAATTGTTTTGTAGTGCAAACAAAACAAAGAAAGCAAAACAAAAGAAGTAGGTTGTCATTCACATGCATTTTGTTCAGTAGAACTCCGAAAGTCGTTCACTCGTTCAGATGTGCTGTCACCGCTATCCTTACAACCTCCAAAAATGCCTTAACTTGTCCAGTTGTCCGAATGCATGACGATTGTATGCGTCACGCGGTAACATATTTTCTCAATAAATTTTCATTTATGACGGACATAACAAAGTAGATAATATCCACATTAATAAAAAAAGACAAGTCATTTTTTATTCTCAAAGCTTTTGTCTTATCTACCATACTTGGCTTATTTAAACAAGAGAGACTTGCTATATTTTCGTATCTCACACTCAAATTTCTAAACAAAAATCCTAAAAAGACCGTTTAACTTAAGAGAATATTATTTTTGGTTTTAATAATTAACGGGACATCGATATTAAATGAGGTTTTTAAATGAATAATTGCATAAACGGTATTATTTGAACTTTATGTTCTTCTAGTCTTAACCTTGCCTATGGAGCTCACGTATGTCACTTAACCTGCTTTCTCCAACCTAACCTTGCGAGTCGTGTTCTCCTTATCAAATACGTGTCTTGGAGACCCAATCTCATTCGCTTTTTGTAAAGGCTCCACATTTGGAAGAACATTGGGAAATGACCCTCTTTTGCCAAATCCTTAACTTGGGTAGTTGGTAATGGCTCCAATATAAACCATTGGTTTGGTTCTTGGTGCCCTCTTGGGCCCTTAAGATCTCTTGTTCACGGTCCTCTCTCCGAATCGGCCGCCTCAGCTTCCCTTAGCAATATTGTTTTTAATGGGTTTTGGGACATCAGCCGGGTTGCTAGCCCCCTTCCGTACAAGATAGTTTCAGTTATACTTTCCACTCCTCTCCTTTCCTTGCCTAGTACTAATCTTGCCACATCTACCTTCACCTCTAACAATTACTTCTCCTTTAATATTGGTATAAAAGTGTCCTAGATATAACTCACCCGATCTCCAACCCATTTCCCCTCTTATCGACTTGATCTGAATTTGGAAGATCTTCTGTCAACCTAGGATTAGAGTTTGTATGTGACTATCTTGGTGGGATAAGCTCCACCATTGTTATACTTTTTTTTGGTAGAAACATTATTAGATCGCCTTTGTGTGACAGATGCCACATTAAGATTGAAAATTCCCTCCACATCCTTCGTGTCTGTTCTTTCTCGCGTTCGATCTAGAACTCTCTACCTATTTCCCCTGATTTCTTCTCTTTAACATTCGCGATTGCTTGGCCGCTAATCTTAGATCTGCTTGTTATTCTTATCACACCCTTTCTCCTTCATTATCCTCTAAAGTCTTTGAGCTCGGCGCAATGAGCGCCTTGTAAGTGATTGGGCATCCCTTCCCCTTAGTCGTTGGCTCGACCGCGTTCTGTCCCATGCTTTCGCCTGGATATCTGCCCTGGATTTCTGCCAACCCCAACAAGAACGCAACCTTCTGCCTATTTCCCTTTACCCTACTTTTAGCGTTTCTTTAATTTAGGCCCCTGACTCCCACTCCCTGCTCCACGTCACAAAATTATCGCCGATGCTTCTTTCTGCCCCACCTTCTTTTCTTGCGGGAGTGGATGTGTCATGAGGGATTGGAATTTTAGTTGGGTTCTTGGGTGGACACGTCGCTGCCATGATTTAAACTCGTTGTCTAGTGAACTGTAACACCCTCATCTACCAAAGTGCCTTACCAAGGCCTACCTTAGCAAATGAGACTGCTACCATCTCGATTGCCCGAGGTAGCACATATCATATAGCGCATTATAAACATTATAATAAAGCAATGTTTAAGTGATTACAATAATTCCAAAATCAAATGTAATACAAATGAAACTCAAATCCAAAATGTCAAATTAAATGACTCAACATCTAATAACTCAGCGGCTATAAGATCATCGTCGCGCAACAGCCCCAGCTGACCCTCAAGCAAGCTCATACAAGGTTACTTGTTAAAATCCTGCTCATTATACCCCAATAAATCACAACAGTTTTTAGAACAAATATGGGGTTAGTAAAATTATGCAATAATCATAATCAACAACAATAGTAATATCACAAGCATCTCAAACCATACACCATCACCTCCAAACTCCGGTAACACAAGTGGCTCTCATCGCAACGATTAGCCGGGTTCCCATCGCAACAGGTTACCACCTCTGCCAATGCCAAACTGCAGCATTTGACATTAAAATTCCCGCTCAACGCAACGAGCGAACTCAGCTCATTAATGTGCACATCCCCCTTATGACAAGAGTCACAAGAGCCAAAACTTGGGGGTGAAACCATCTCCCGGCATTGCTCACAATATACAATTTCAATCCAACAACCACAATCATCATACCACGCATATCAATAATCAATCACCATAACAACAATAACATAATCATATTGAGTAGGCAAACTCTACCTCACAATCACTTCCAATCAACAACACAATTAAAGCAAGCTAGAATCGCTCCTCAATGAAGTCCTAACCTAACAATCATATACAATAATCTACTATCAAAATCTACTTTTAATTAATCCATTTAAAATGACAACGCGGATTAGGGTTTATACCAATTACTCGACAATACTTAAGTGATTAAAATGATAGACGCTTACTATACGATCGATGCAAAAGGATGGATCTGCTTAATGACAATGATTTCTAGCTTGGAGAGATGATTAAGGTGATTAAGAATGTGATTAGTGAAATTGTGAAATGATTAGGGAACAGTTGAAATGATTTTATAACCCTTAATCAACTTAATCAAAGCCGCTTAAAATACGAAGCCGACCGGGACACTCGGTCGAGTGCCACCGAGGCAGAAGCCTGCCTAAGCAACACTCCCAACCTACTCGGTCGAGTACAGCCCACTCGACCGAGTACCCAACTATAAGAATACATAGTATTACATGAACTTTACGCCATTAGAGATGGAATTGAGTACGTGGTTAAGTCTTAGGCCAGGGTACTTGTGTCATTAGCTCTGATTGTCTTAATGTTGTAAACCTTATTTGCTCCAATATCATGCCTTTGTGCCCCCTTGCTTATTTTATCATGTAGTGTAGGGAACAATTAAAAGAGTCTTCATACCTGAAGATCCAATTCGAAGGGAGGTTACCCAACCTTTTTGCTGATTCACTTGCCCGTTGCTATCTTACAATTGGTGATGTAAACCTGGCCTTAAAACTAAGAAAATTGACTGACACTAATGGGGTAAGACAATGAGAAATAATAAAGACAATATTTTTGGTATAACAGGAGGTGCAAGGACAATTTTATTACTAACAAGGTTCCAAACAAAATCGTGAATACCACATTTTACAATTTTACCAACGAAACTAGTCGAGATTTGTAACAATAAAAACCATGTGAAGACAGAAACAAATAGAGCCTTAAAGAGGGATTGTGCCAATCAAAGTGGTTTGTAGTTTTGTATACACTGGTATTTATTTTTGTTCTTGAGTATTTGATTTAAGACAATGAAATGGCCATCATATGCAGCCACACAAGACGTACGTCAAAATTGTACAACTGATGGACGATAAAAGGCAGCTTCTATTGATATTTTTTACTCACTAAATTAGAATAATTTCATACAATGTCGTACATTTTGGCATTATTTGTTGATGCTTATCTTTGATAATGACTTTCACGTATCATTCAATCTTAATAACAAGAATCAAAATGTGCAGATCATATATTTATAGTATGTTCGTATATAATAGGGTCCACGACAAGCCAAACTCCATAGCCTAAACAAACCGTGGGCAATTTGGCCTTTGATATTGTATTTTTATAAAATTAGAGGTGGTTGTGCATCTTAATTGGGAAGTGCATATCGATCATATCTATTGAGAAGGTAATCGAGCGGCTGATTGGTTGGCACGAGAAGGTATTAATTCACTTCCGGTCACTACTATCCTTGGAATTTCACCTGAAGACCTTAAAGATATCCTCCGTGAAGACGTTCTTGCCGTTTCTTAGTTTGAAATCTAAGATTTCATTTCTGAAAGTCTAACTTATTAGAACCTTTATTTTATCTTTGTTGAGATTTTTTGTTAGTAAAAACAAACGTGAGACATCTAAAGAATAATTTTTAACGAGATACCGTTTTATTTTCCCACGTTATGCTGTTTGCGTCTACTTTTAAATTGATGTCGCATCACATTTAAATAGAATATTAGTGAGTCAAAAAATTAACGGAATTACTCTTTCACATACGAATTTTACTCTTTCACATACAATTTCTCACAAAATTTCCATACCATACCCTTTTTCCTAAACCTAATCAAATTAACTCTCTTTTTCCTAAACCTAATCAAATTAACTCTTATATATCTTTTCCCTAAAATCGAATTTAATTACTCTACAAATTTGAACTATGGATTATAAATCTCCAATTAGTGAAGTAATTTTGTTGTTTAACAATTACTAATATGTTTTGTTGAAATTATTATATTTATTAATGAGAAATTAATAAAATTCATTTGCTATGTATGTGTGTACAATCAGTTTTGCAAAGAGGAATCATTCGTTGTACGTGTCCCTGCATTCTTCACCAAACTTTCCCATTTGTTTGAAAATTCATTTGCTTTATCAATAATCTCCTCATAACAGCCTACCGATTAATTTTCTTATTACGTACATATGGAAATTTACATCTGTGTTCGTCATAGATGTGTTTCTTGGGCTGCTTTAGTGGGTGGTGCGTTAGGGAATCGGTACTAACGGGAGGCTAAAGTAGGTACGGGTGGGTGGTGAGGTTGTCGGCTGGGGAAGGGGTGGTGGTGTTGGTGGTGAAGGGATACAATAAATTAATTGGGTTAGAGCTTGGAACATGAAAAAAATTGATATGGGTAAAATTGTAAAAGACGTATGTGAAAGAGTAAAATTCGTATGTGAAAAAGCACATCCCAAAATGAATTGTGACCTTGAAAATATACCCATAAATTAGTAAACTAAATACGGAGCACCGAGCACATGATATATTTGTAGGACAGTTGGAGTATAAAGAGACTAAGATAGAAGAGATTTATTTTGGTGGTAAATAAAATTCATTAACAAATTTTAAGTTCTTCTAATCATCAGATTTTTTTTGGAGGATAGTGATAGAGCGCCAGCGGGTGGTACCGAGTTTGAATACCGTCCTAATTAAACTAATCATTAAAATTGTAAATATAAATTCATTTTGTTTAGTGCCAAAATGAAAAAGGTTAGAAATGTAATTCGACATTGAATTATTTAAGAGCAAGTCCTGGTCTAGCTTAAGAACTTGCTTACAATTTCTTATAATTTCCTTATAAAAAAATGCAAGATAATAGCTAAACTATTAGAGTTGACCATGTAAGATAAACTTATTTAAGCAACTAGCTTCAATGCAACTAGTTGTTCAAATGGACCCACAAAAAAAAAATTATTTGGGCGATTTCATAATTAAATGTTTGATTAAAGGCAAGTTAAACCATTGTAGCTTAAATATATTATAATCGTAGCTCAAAATATGATACGATAAAAGTAAGCTAATCTTACTATTGGACTTGCTCTGATATTGAAGATAGATCGAGGATAGATTGAGTCAACTACAATTAAAAAATTCGTCAAACCATATGAGAAATTCCATGTATTGGAACTAGTTTATATTATTTTCTAATGCGCCTCTAGATCTTATTTTCTCCGATTTGTGGTCTTCCCCGATTATCTCACGTGAAAACTATAAATATTATGTTATATTTATCGACCACTATACACATTATATATGGCTATATCCACTCAAACAAAAATCCGACACTGCTCAAACCTTATAAATTTTTTTTTATAATAGAAAGATACTTCAACAAATCCATCCGTCAATTTTATTCCGACAATGGTGGCGAATTTGTCAAACTTACACAACATCTTCAAATTAATGGGATAAATCATCTAACCTCGCCACCACATACACCCGAACATAACGGTTTTGCCGAAAGGCGTCACTGTCATATCGTTGAAACGGGTTTATCGTTACTCACTCATGCTCGAATTCCGACATCCTTCTGGCCTCAAGCATTTTCTACAGCTGCTTATCTAATTAATCGCCTTCCGACACAAACACTACAAAACAAATCCCCCTATTCCGTTCTCTTTAAAACCGAGCCAAATATTAAGAAACTACACAGCTTTGGTTGCTCCTGTTTTCCGTGGCTACGACCTTATAACCATCACAAACTTGAGCCCAAATCCGTTCACTGTGTCTTTCTCGGCTACTCACAAACCCAAAGTGCCTATTTGTGTCTCGATCCAATCACATCACGCATCTATACCTCACGTCATGTACGGTTTATTGATGATGATTTTCCGTACCCAACTCTTCTCACAACTCCTCCCAGCTCTGTCACAACCTCTCCCACTGATTGGTGTACATTCTCCCTTCCTGTGCTCTTGGCTCAAACCTCCTCACCCTCCCCTGCCTCCACCTCTGCCCCACCAAACACCGCATCCATCTCGTCCTGTACTCGCTCCACAACTCCTGCCCCACTTCACGTTACTCGTCTCTGCCATAACATCCGAAAACCGAATCCCAAATATGCCAAGGTCGCCTCTCTTCCTTCCTCCCATGTCACACCCAACACCGTTAAACAAGCACTTGTCGACCCCCTTTGGCGAGCCGCAATGCAAGCCGAATTTGATGCCTTAAATCGAAACGGTACATGGACCCTTGTACCTGCCACTAGTGCCCAAAACCTCGTTGGATGTAAATGGGTTTTCCGTATTAAATATAACCCAGACGGCAGCCTTAAGCAACACAAAGCCCGTCTTGTTGCAAAAGGTTTCCATCAACGACCCGGTATTGACTATAACGAAACTTTCAGCCCCGTCATAAAACCAACTACCATCCGGCTCATTCTTTCCCTGGCCGTCACTCACGGCTGGACTCTTCGTCAAATTGACGTGAACAATGCCTTTCTCCAAGGAACGTTAACCGAGACAGTGTATATGGTTCAACCGCCGGGATTCGTCAATAACGAAAAATCTGATTTTGTTTGCAAATTGAGTAAAGCAATTTACGGTCTTAAGCAAGCTCCTCGAGCTTGGTTTAATGAATTAAAATCATATTTACTGTCTTATGGTTTTCGAAATTCTATTTCGGACTACTCGTTATTTATTTTTGATACTACTAACATCCGCTCTTTTCGTTCTTGTTTACGTTGATGACATAATTATTACAGGTCCTAATGCCGACGCTGTCGTTCGTTTTATTAATGCCATCTCTGACCGGTTCTCTCTTAAAGATTTAGGGCCATTGTCCTACTTTCTCGGGATGGAAGTCACACCTACGGCTAATGGATTGCACTTGAATCAGTCCAAATATATATCCGACATTCTTACAAAGTTTAATATGATTGATTGCAGTCCCTCCACTACTCCAATGGTCTCTCACCCGCCACTAGTTCGCCAAGACGACCTGCCCACTGACGATCCTACCAACTACCGAGCTATTGTGGGCAGCCTCCAGTACTTGTCCCTTACCAGACCCGACATCGCCTTCCCTGTCAATAAATTGGCACAATTTCTTACTCATCCGACATCGACGCATTGGAGTGCTCTCAAACGGCTACTTCGCTTCTTAAAAGGTACAATAAATCATGGTCTTCTATTTCGCAAGAATAATCCGTTTAACTTTCATGCTTATTGCGATGCGGATTGGGCCGGTGACCATGATGATTATTTGTCTACCACTGGCTATGTCGTTTTTCTTGGTCATCATCCGATTTCCTGGTCCTCGAAGAAGCAAAAATCATTATCTCGTTCCTCCACAGAAGCTGAGTTTCGGGCTATAGCTGACACGACTTCTGAAATTTTGTGGCTCAAATCGCTTCTCACTGAACTTCGCATACCCCTCCAACGAGCCCCTGCTATTTGTTGTGATAACCTCGGTGCCACCAACTACTCCGCTAATCCTATCTTTCACTCACGTATGAAGCATCTCGCTTTGGCCTTCCACTTCGTTCGTGAGCAAGTGCACCTCAGAACGGTTCGTATTCAACATGTTAATGGTGATGATCAGCTCGCTGATACACTCACCAAACCACTAGCTCGTCCGCGCTTCGACCTTCTAGCTTCCAAGATTGGACTACCGTTACGGTCGTCCATCTTGCGGGAGTGTGTTAAGAATATAATATCTACAAGTCAACAGTCAAAACCAACTCAAACTACAACTCCTTAATTCTCTCCTACTTTGCTATATTGTTACTGCTAAAGCTGTCAATAGTAGTTGGTCAATGTAGTCCTACTTTCATGTAATTTGTTAACTTAGAAATAGGATAGTTAGCTATTGTAATTCAGTATATATACTTCCTATTGTAACTCATTTTAATTAACTCAATAACTACAAAACCAATCTATTCTTTACAGTTTGGTCTTTACTCTTTACATCTTCTTTTCCATATCTAACAGACAATATATAATAGACTGGGTAAATTATTTATTAACTTAAACCTAATTATAGAATGTGTTTTACAAGTCTCACAAACATCATTTGCTCTTCAATTTCATTTTCTTCAATATGTGTTTGCTTCGACTTGCTTCTGGTTGGTACTTGGTATTGGATTTAAACGATTCTTTATCTTTTCTCAAGTAATGTCTATATAATTATTATATTTGTTGACATAAGACTATATATGTTAATAAATCAAAATTCTATTTCTATGCCATAATTGTTGCCTACTCATTAATCATTAGGAAATGCGTAGAAGAAACTAATTTAATTGTGCATCAAACTAAACTACTGACGTAATATTGTACATAGTTTTTATGTTTAATACAGTAATTTTCAGTGAAGACGGGCATATTCGTCTTTAATTAAAATGAGTCGGCTTATCTCTCACAAAAAGGCAAGTTGGAGGGCAAGTGGGCCGGGAGACAATCTGACCCATTTTCATTGAATACGAATATGCTTGTTTTTAATGAGATTGTTGATTCTTCAACTAGTAAAAAGACATACGGAGTAATTTACTATAATACTTTTTATTAGTTTATCATTATTGAAATTCAAATACATGGTGAAAAAAATGTAATATTAGGAAAATTGCACCTATAAGTTATAATCCTGGTGGTATTGTAATTCAGTATCAATGTGGCGTTATTTTATTTTTCTTTTCTGAAGGCCTTCTATTAAGAAATGTTTTATAATTCTTCAATTGATAATGCATAAAAATAAACTAATGTAAGACTATTTTATGTATTTCATAATTCAATAATTGTTTGGATAAGAGACAAGCTGCCCTAATAAACAAAGTCGAAATCCAAAATCATTGAAAAGAGAGAAAAAAAAAAAAGAGTATTTAATGTGGTATATGAATCTCGTTTGCTACATACCTATCAATCTATCATCAACCAAGTGGCCTCTTCAAAGAGGCAAAAGCTGTTTTATTTTGAAAAAAATGGCTTATAGATTGAATTTACACGAGTTATTGGATAAGTGTCTCAAGACAACAAAGTTTTTTAAGCCCCTTCGTCAAAATTCTAGAATTATTTAGTTATATGCAAAATCTAAGTAAAAAGCGATTACGACTCCGAGGATGATGAAATTAGTCATATTTGTAGCCGCATGTCTCACTAATTAAAGACGGGCACTATTCATTTGTCATCCACTTGTCCTTACCACTAACATTTGTGAGAGGGGCACTATCTGTCTTCAGCTTGTGACGGATAGTGCCTATCTTAAATGAAAATTTGTGTATTTGTAGGCTTTAGGAAAAGCTTTGGCTGCTTAATCAGCTATTATCTTTTAGTAATATGATTTGATAGAAGGAAATGAGGTGGAAATTGATAGCAAAAGAGATACAGAGATTCATTTTTCGTTTTATAAATCCCAATGCACTAAAAGAATACGAAAAAAGCTCCAAGTTTTCCCATCTAAAATACATCATGTTTTTGATACATCTAATATATCTACTTTCCTATTTTCATATAATACCTATTTAAGATTTGTTTTTAGATGTTTTATGTTTAAAGTTTTGTTTTTTATAAGATAAGTTGTAGCTAAAAGATATGCTATTAAAAAAATTATAAAATGATATTATTAATTTTGTGTAAAATATTTTAATTGAAATATATATTTCATGTCATTACTTAAATCCTTGATTAATTTTATTATTAATTATTTCAAAAATCAAAATACAATGATGATAAATGGTCAAAAATTTATGAATTGTCAATTTACAATCTATAATGAATAATTTGTAATATACTAAATGCTAAAACTCTGTAAAAACCGTGGGAGCTGCATGGGGTCTATAATAATTTATAATCAATCATCATGTAAAATAATAAATGTGAAGATTTTTGTACCATATTCTAAAAACAGATATTTTTTCAACATAAATAATGTCGAATATTATAAACTTTGACTTCACATATTAAATGGAAGCCTAGAGTAGAGAAGTGGGGTTTCAAGACTCCACCAATTTTCGGACAATTAACATTTTTATAGTGTTAAATTTGTTTGATTTGAAAATTTTACGTTTTTTAAACTTCATACAAAAAATAAATATAACAATCACACTAAAAATGACCTAGCGCTCTGTCAATTCTGAATCCAACACTAGTTATAGGACCTTGTAGAGTTGTAGGTAGTAATACACAAAAGTAGATTATGTTTTCCTTTATTTAAAAGAAAAGGCCATTCACAATACAATGTTTAAAAATGGAAATATTTACATGTAAAAAAAATGTGATTATGGCATGTAAAAAAAATGTGATTATGGCGCCTTGATAAATATTCACAAATGTATGAATTTGATAATCACAAATTGTAAAGGAGTACATTTTACATAAGAGACTCTTTATGCATGAGACAACCCAATCACAAAAGTCCGCCTAAATTAATTAAGAAACTATTAAAATATACTCCCTCTGTTCCGGTTAATTGTTGTCCTATTATTTCTTTTTAGGGTGTCTCAGTGAATTGTTGTACTTTCTATATTTGTAAGGTTTTCTATTAGTAATTTGATTACCCAATGAGACTATTGTCACTTGTAATCACTAAGTGGAGTCACAAATGATCACTCATTCCTTGGTCTTTGTTCCAAAATAAAAGTACTATAATTAACCGAGACGGAGAGAGTATATTATTTCGATAACCTAATATTTCATATTAATATAACTTACATATTCATATATGTCACTATGTATCATCGAGTTATCAAAATAAAGTTAAAATGTAAATATCATTGAAAACTTCATTCTTATTTTAGATTAGTCATATGTTATACTTCCTCCGTTCTATTTGGTTGTATATGTTTGCTTTATCACGTATGACAATGCTCATTTTGTTATGTTTATATCTTTAGTTACATACTAGTTTTAAACCCGTGCAGAAAATGCACGGGTCGTAATAATAGACGTATTGTTAGATACAGGAGCATATAAAATGAACATTATTAAATGTTCAAAGACCTGACAGTATAAATAGTCTACAATTAAAAATTCGACACATATAAACTCAGCTACAAATCACTATCATACAATCCAAATTTTGTATTAGTAAATATTATTATAAGTTTCTACATTATGTTTGTATAACTAATCTGCACTATGCTTAAGAAAATATAAAACTAAAACTAAGTTTTTTTAGGAAAAGATAAATTAATTTTTATTAAAGTCATATTAATTTTTTTGAATTGTATTTAAAGTTATAATTACATCTTAATTAAAGTAACTCATTGGTCTGTCAAAATGACTTGAAAAGAAAATATAGTTACCCAGTCATATCCACGTCAATGTGCTTTTGTCAAGAGCTCAATTACAAATGAAGCTCCGATGAATACACACAAATCAATAAATTGTTGCATAAACTCAGCCCGTATCCAACTTGCTTATATATATATATATTAAACTTGAACCCTAAAACTAAAGGCTTCCAATAATACACTGTAGAGAAGAAAACCCCAAACAAATTCGTCAATCCACACCATTCTCATATTGTGTCACAAACATATGACTCAGTCTCCAATTTATTTCTCATCTTCTCTCAAATTTCTACTAATAATTATTTTCACCAAGTACTTATTACTCCTTATCTAAATCGGTTGATGGCGGCGTACGGAGCATATTCTCTTAAGATAATATAATTAAGTTCGCTATCTAAACCACTTCTCAAGTTTCAAAATTGTTTCATTTTTGAGAAAAGAATTTGTTAAATTTGTTTTGATTTTTAGGTCATTCCCTAACGATCATGTTGAAGCATGATACTTTTTCATTTATTTTTTAATGATTTAATCTATTTAACTTGATTTAAGTATTATTAGTATACTACTATTAATATTTATATTCTTATAAAACTTAAGAGTATTCTCATATTAATTGTATATGACACAATTTTTTTTCTAGAGAAAATACTTTTATGTACTCCGTAATTTTTAAATTTTAACTCATTTTTCTACCTTTTGTTATCTTTCAAATAATGTTTTTATTTTTTTTTCCCAGTATTAATGAGATACAAATAATTACTAATTTGTTTTTTTCTTCAGAATATATACACATTTAAATCTGGAAATAATTACATTGTCCACTTGATTTTTTTATTTGTTGATTTATGTTTTTACGTCATTATTATTTTAGAAATAAACATAAAAAAATTAGAAGTGTTAAAGAGTGAAGAGAGAGTAATTAAATCTTTTGCTTTGAACGTGAGGCCCGCTTACCCTTTGTTTTTCCTGCAGCCAATCAGAAACACTGAAATGTTTCTGCTTTAGTATATAGTAGATTATTAAAAATTATAAAAAATTGACATTAATATTGTACTCGGTAAGACAATTGAAACAAGATTTCACATGACTGTCTTTTATGTTATATATTAGAAATTGTACTAAAGATTTTTTCCACCTATGAATAGTGCTCAAAAAGCAAACGTATACGATCAAATGGAATGGATGAAGTATAACGTAACAACTGGCTATAGGAGAGTTGTTTGTAATACACATTATTGATCCTTAATCATCACACTTGTTGGGCTATTTATTCGTCTGGATGGTGACTTCATAAACCATGGGCCGATAGCTCACATGACCATGGCCCATGGACTGTGGATATAATTTCATTAATATTGACCATAATATCAATATTTCCCAACCTATAAAAATGTTAAAACTTAAAAAACTATTTCCTCCGTTCTCCTATGATCTACCCATTTTATTAAAATATACTTCACATATATTCACAAAATGGGTACATCATTTGAGAATGGAGGAAGTAACATTTAATGTAACGTTACATTTAAAGTCTCTTACTTCTATATGATAAGTATACTACCGACATTTAACGATAATGATAATTTGAAGAAAGATATCATGCCCCTTGGTGAATGGTCATATTTTTATTATAACTACCCCTTGTATTAAGTACAAATAACACTTTGTTGTAAATCAAATACTATGCAATTCATTTATAATATTTACGCTTATTTATAAGTTGTGACTTGTGATTTATTAAAGAGTCAATTGAACAGTTTCCTAAATTTTGAGTGGTAAAATTATGTGAGATAATAGTGAGACATGAATCCTAGATAAATCCCACAAGGGCCACAACAAAATGGACCAAATCCCCCTTATACTAAAATAATAAGTTTATCCATTATTTTTCTCTCCAAAATGCACACACACTAAATAAGGAAACAATATAATATCTCATTATGATATAATCTTTCCATTAATATATAATTTTTTCATTAAATTGATTGTTTCATTAAACTAAAACTATAGTTTTTTCATTAAAATGATATTAATGAACATCGTTTCATTAAACTATAAACTATACGTACAAAACAAAATTATACCGTTATTACTAGCTTCATAACAAAAAAAACAATTAAATTAATTTGTAAAATTTATAAAATAATACAATTTGATTCATGTTAAAAAACTGTTTTCATTAATATCAAATGATATCAATAGTTGTTTGATTAGTTTTATGTTTTCAAATATCTTTCTCAACCCAAAATGTAATTAAGAATGAGAAATTTTGATGCAATCTCATATTTACTTTCATATTTTTACGTAACCCACTATTTAAGATATACCTCTAGGTTTTTTGAGGATTGAAATTTTGCTCCGAAAGATTAATCGTAACTAGAACATATGGTACAATTATTATTTTTGTGTAAAAAATTATTTTCATTAAGATATACCTACCTTTCATGTCATTACTTAAATATCTTTATTATTTTGTTGTTTTTATTTATTTTTCTTAAATCAAAATACAATGATGATAAATATTTAAATAACAAATTTACAATTAAAAATTAAAAATTAAAAATAATACTCCCTTCTGGTCGATCATTTCTTCCGTCTTTTCTTATTGGGAAGTCAGATTTTCTTTCCTCTTTCCCTTTTTGGATGTGGAGTTGTGTGTTTTGTGTGGTTCAAATTCATTTGTACGTGGGGTAGTGTGTGTTGTGTGGTCCAAATTCATTTCCTTAATTTTTGTGTATAAGGGAAAGGGGAAGAAATGAGTGACTAGAAGAGCTAGAGTATCAAAAATAAAACTCTATAATACCGTGCATTGCACGGGAGCTATACTAGTTAGCTATTCATAAAATAACTTAATGAAATATTACTAATGCAACACTTATTTTATGGAAATATCTTAAAAATACTACACATGCATCGAAAAGTAAATGAATAATATGTAGAATTCTCAAAAAATACAAAGATACTAGGTAGAAATTACCTTTATTAAGTCAACCATGCTTTCAAATAGATAACTCATTGGAAGCGTGAGACCGTATTATCCTAATCCAAATTCTCATTTCCGACCGTTACTATCCGTCTTAACTTTAAGACTGGTGAAATACATACCAAATCACTCAACTTGTTGCAATATAGCCGAAAATTTGTTATTATTACCCCAATGCACTAGAATTTAATCTATCTTAACCTTTAAGTCAGATCAATAAGTCTTGCTTGTGACGGAGCGACTCGTCGCAAGCTTGCGACATGTCAAGCTCCCTTACAAATAACAAGTGACAATGCAAATGAGGGGCTTCATTTGCACCCACTTACCCTCAGTTGTTCTTTATGAGTAGAATTTGACCAGTCATAAATTTGCAACGGGTCATTCTGTCACAAATGAGAATTTATGAAGACGGATATACCCATCTTTCAAGACGGAGATCCTATTCAATTAGTGGGAAAGTGAGGTAGGTAGACAGTAGAGACAAGAGAGTAGACACAAGAGCATCCAGGAAAGAGAGAGAGAGAGAGAGAGAGAGAGAGCTGACATTTATTCAGGATTTGGAATTAGAATACGATTACATTACACATTCATCCTCAACCAAACACTCTCTAAGACAAATCCCCTTTCAACATTATCAATTTTTGAAGAAGAAGAAATCCCTAAATTTATTATTATTAATTTTTAATGCTTTGAATCTTTGATACCCCACCCGGAAAAAATCTTTCATATTTATATATTCCATATTATAATGCACTTGTTTGTTTCTATTTATTATATCAAATTGCTCTTTTATTAAATATATATATCCAATTTCATTTCTCCCCCTTTTATTTAACCTAATTTTGCAATCTGGGTCCTTCATTTTTTTCTATTTTCATCACTTTCTACTAATTTAATCATCTGGGTGGTGCTTTATTTTGTGAAATATGGATAATTAAGGAGAGATTAAGGTTGTGATTTTAAAAAGTTTGGATTTTGGGGGTGTTTTTGTGGATTTGATTTGAGGATGATGAGGAATTTTTGGTGCGTTTTTGTAGTTTTTATAGTGGTAGTATTATTCGCCGAGTTAGGACGAGTTGACTCAGCTAGGGTTTCCGTGTTGGGTTCTTGCCCTGCTGTTTCAATTACTGATGCGATCTTAGGTTTACGAGATTCGATTTGTCGTCTTCATCATTCTTACGACGTCGCTGTTATTGAGGTAATTTGATTGCTTTCCTTTGTGATTTTTATTTTCCTAGATTAAAAGTTCATTGTTTTAATTTTTGATATGAATTTGTTTAGCTCAAGTTGATTATTAGGGTAGGTAAATGATGATGGTTGTGGTGTTAGTTAGTAATACAAATTGTCATTTGAGACGGGCCCTATCCATCTTAAGCTTAAGACGGGTAAGTACATACCAAATCACCCCACTTGTTGCCTAGGAAATACTAAAAAAATTGTCTTTATTACCCCCATGTGGTGGTATTTGACCCGTCTTAAGCAAGACTTAGAGAGAGTTTCCGTCATTTAAGTGTTGATAATGGGGAACACTTAGATGAGTATAGGTTCATTTGATGATTGCTAGTCAGGATAGTTATGTCGATTTGGTATCGTGCAAGTGCGAAAAGCTGATTTGATAGTGTTTCATATCCTTAACATCATTGATCAAGTTACATCATGTCGAAATTCTAGACTTTTGCTTTTCATTTATGATGGGTTAAATTGCTAAGATTTGGTGTTTGCTAGTTAGAGGGGACTGAAGTTGTGGATGATTGGGAAAGTGTGTGTTCAACAAAGTGGCGTTGAACGATGTGTTGATGTCATGGAAAATATGAGGTAATGTGAAGGAGCCCATAAAATTTTGGGCATGGGGTCAAAATATATGATTCCTTCACTGGTTTTCGTCTCTACATGTATGTGGTCTTTGCAAACTGTCCATCTATCTTCCATTTAGAAAGTAAGTGAAACTAAATCAAGAATTACATTGACAAACATGGTTCAGAGTCCCGGTATGTGCAGTTACTTATGACTCTTTACCATGTGCTGTTACTCATGACTTCATCCCAAGGTTGCCTAATTGTTTATGAATACATTACATTCGATCTAAGATACACTCTTTATGTATTTTATGTTACGTAGTATATTGATTTTAAGTAAGGGCTTCTATAGAATATGCTTGAACTGACTCGCTATTCACTGGGGTTGAGCGAATTTGGTAACCCAACTCTTGCACGGTTTGTCTAAACATCCAAGTTATCATATATGTTGCTACATACTTTTGTGAGAATTCACTTGTCAAATCTTAGCTATTTATAGTATCCATGATTCTCGGCGTCGTGAATGTGGTTTAGGATCCTTATTGTCTCACCTTGTCCCTATGTTTTGATAGTAGAACATGGCCTTACGAAATGGTGAGTGATTTCTTCACTGATATGTGAGGTGTCTGTCACTTTTCTTGCAGTTAGACATGTTGAAATGTGAACTATCAGATTACTTTGACCTTTAAACACCATCAAGTTATTACAATTGCAACATTTCTAAATGACACTAGTTTTTAGGAGAGCAATAGGAGAAATGAGTTTTTTACGAATTTGAAGGGTATAAAAAGGTGAGGTAGGTAGGGCGTGAGTTACATGGTTATTTTGAATTCAAATCTGAAGAGTACAATATTTGCTCAACTTGTAGAGTAAATTTTCGCCAATGTTGCATTTCCACTAAATTTGCTGAAAATGGAATGTGTTGCAATTCCAAAGAACAGGAAGGTTACTACATCATTAGGTAAACGCCATTTGTCTACATAAAAGTGATTGAGATAAGAATACGTAAAATTGAGTCCCTTGTGTGCATCTTCTCCCCCTTTCTGGTTTCTGTAGTGCACACTTGTGGTTTTAGATATCGACCGTGTCTCCAAAATACGACCGAGTTATCAAGGTCTTGGACGTTACCGTGAGTGCATATTTAGCTGCTAGCCGGGTATTGGATGCATTCGTAGCGAAGTTGTCGAGATCAGGGCGCGGCGCGATCACAAGATCATTTTCCCAATCGAAACTTAATTCTTCCATGTTCTTAATCCCCTTTTTTGCAAGCAAGTTTGTATTTTCAAATTAAAATTGTACAACTATTCCACTTTTGTAATTTGAAGAGGCTTGATATGTAATAAAGAGGTACACGTAGGATATAATGGGTAAAGGGAATTTTATAATCAAAGAACTAGAAGAAAATATGTGGAAAATGCATAGTAGCGAGCCTCAACAGCCACGCCTTATGCAAAATGGGGCGCGCATATGGCGTACCAAGGTATTACCTCAATGAGCATAGTACTTGAGCTTGCACGAGGTGCATTACTGAAAACTTAGCTATTTTTTCCTTATTCTTGATACATTTTTCTCTTGCTTTTTCTCTCCTGCTTCTAGCTTCCTCGTGTAAATTTAATGTGATGCAACCTCATATGACTTTGCTTATCATAGAAGTTTTTCCTCCTGTTATTTCCATTTTCCATTTAATAAAAGTTTATCGGCAATCATCTTAGTAACTGATGCATTTCTTATGGATTTGAAGGGAGACGAAGGGTCATTGCAGAAGGCACTGCACTTGGTGTACAGTCTTAACCAGGACTATGTAGCTGTACTCTTTTATGCGTATTGGTGCCCATTTTCTAGAAATTTTAGACCAAGCTTTTCCATACTTTCCACCTTGTACCCATCTATTCCTCACTTTTCAATTGCAGAATCGGTTGTCAAACCAAGGTTTGAACTCATCCATCTCCTTTAATGTTCAGGATTTTTTTTGAGTTTTTTTTTTTGAAATATTTATTTATCGTAATCATGGTTTCCATTGCAGCATTCTTTCGAAGTATGGGGTTCATGGGTTTCCAACTCTTTTCCTTCTGAACTCTACAATGCGTGTTCGTTATCGTGGCTCCCGTAGCCTGAGTTCACTTGTTTCTTTCTATAGTGATGTTACTGGTAAGTTCTTTTTCTTATTTCAGTTCCACGATATTAAATCTTTACTACTAAATTGGTTTGAAATCCTTAGTCTTTGCAGTGATTTTGTGATTGTCCTTTCACCAGATATCTTATCAAATTTTTATATTGTATTCTAAATTTTTAATGCTATAAGAGGATGGCCAGGTTAAGAACTTTCCAGATATATCTACAACTATACCTCTCGAATGAGTCGGTGTCCTAACATATTCAGGTCATTTTTGAGTCGGTTCAATGTGTCATTTTGAAGTCGTTCAATTCGGGCTCAAGTCTACTTCGGGATGTTTTGGGGTTTGGGTAGGGTCAATTCAGGTTGGTTCTGTAAGGTCTCATTTATCTATTACTTATATTAACGCTCGCATACGTTCTTGGTTTTCATCTGTCGCTATGACTGTTACCATTATTCTGTCAGGTTATTAGATCTACCCAAAATAAATGGTTATAAACTAGGTCACATAACTGATGCATGTTGTAGGAATAGAAGGAGACCCGAGAGACCAGTTGCCATTTGACAAAATAGAAAGCGCTTCAAATCAGGAAGTAAATGACAATGAAGAGGCAGAAGATTGCCCCTTCTCATGGGCAAGATCTCCTGAAAACATGCTTAGGCAAGAGACATATTTGGCGTTAGCCACCACTTTTGTGGTTCTGAGGTTGATGTACCTCATGTTCCCTTGTCTTCTCGAGTTTGCTCGTACTTCGAGAAGAAACATGCAGTTTGTGAGGGTAACGCACTTGTGGGAGCGCCCTCTACGATACTTGAAACAAAAGAAAACATTTTTGAGTTCTTTTAGGGATCCCTGCAAGGCAAGTAACTTTCAGGAAGGTGCTATAAATGCCCGAGCCTGGGCATCAAAGTCGTTGGCTTCTGCAGTTTCTATAGATGATGCTAGTTCCAGCAGAGTTGTAACAGCAAGTGCAAGTCACTGACATCTTCGGCCTCGGCTTTTCGGCACTTATTAGTTCCCTGGTTGCATCATCTGATAGGCCCAGCTTGATCGCTGAATGTGACGACAAGTCCTACTCATTCGTGTAACATTATGAGCTATTCGACTGCAAATCGAGGCTTTCTGTGAATAGTTAGATTACAGATCTGTCAGTCTACATGTTTTTTTTCCCATGTAAGATGTATTACCGATTTTTTCAGTATTGTCAGCAGTGGGCGACTACCTGAGGTGAAACTCTGGTGGAGGGATGTAAGAGCGTCCCCTTTAGATGTGCATATTGTGACTGAAATTCAGTGATGTTTTTGAAAGACATTGCCTCTACCTTTTTTTCCCTTGGTCAAGAACCTCTTTTAGTCATTAGCATGAAACTAATAATCTACCGTAGTGGCTCATTGTATGCCGAAAAGACGGATGTATCTGAACTCGGAAGTGCCTTATTTTTATTTTTTTGCACCTTGGAAAATAAATATTCAATACTATCATCAATTCGAGTTAATTGTTGGAGAGGAAAAATCCTGCAACCACTTTTATTTACAGCTACAGTTCATTTGTAAAATTGTTGAGCTAGCTTTATAGCCAGTGGCGGAGCCATGATTTGAAAATTAAGGGAGGTTAAACTTTCAGCTGAGCGAACTAATGTAGCATAATAAACTAAAACTAGACTGAAGTTTACAACTATAGAGCTCAATTTTTTTTTTCCGGATTCAATAGGGGCAGTTGTGGTAGGCCGTAGGCAGGTATCAGTTATAGGGTCTATTAACTCGACTTCAAGTGCTAAGCCCCGACTTTGAACTCAAAATTTTTAGTTACTTTATGCTAAAACTAGCTCAACAACTTTTCCTACAGTAACGTTATCTTCCCGTTCATAAACGTTTTGAGTTCTTTACTTTTCCTACAGAACTCCAATCCGACCGAGTTGAATATCACCCACCTGCAAGAACGCCCGACAAAGAGTCGAAGTACGTTTAATAGCGGTGTTTAACTGAGTGCTAGTAATCTAGTATCGTCACCTCGAAAGAAGCTTATGTTGTCATTAACTAAGACCAACGGGAGGAACAATTACAAAAATCAATATAAATAATTATATCACTCCATTTAGAATCATCTTCGACAAAAAGTATACATTTGTCTACGACCACAATGATTACTGTCGTACTGTACTTACCATTTATTTCCTGCCGATCACAAAAAATTTACATTAAATACCTTTGGCCAAAAAATATGCAGAGAGAAGAAATAAATTTGAGGAGCATGACTTCTTTTCTTCTTTCTAAATTCTAATATAGATAGTACTATAAGTTGAGCAAAAAAAAAGTTTGCTTCAGCTCAGAACCACGACTCACAATGTTCCATCACCTGAATCTAACGACAATAATCGAGATATCATCTTTGCTTTCCCTTTTCAATGCCTCAGCTGCTAATTGCTTTGCTGCCTTATGTGGATCTTTTATCTTCCTTCCAATGTCGACCGCCTCTTGATTGCTCATCACCTGGATGGATCATTGGAATTACAATGTTTTGCTTTAAAACTAATTAACAAGGCTTTCTCCATCCCAATTCCCAAGTTTGTTGTCCCTATCTAACTTCAGTGGTTAAACTGATGTCAACTTTGACCATTAATTTCAACATACGTATGTGGAAAAACCGTTGTCATGTTTTATTTATAAAAAGATTATTTCATATCACCATTTTGAAACTATTTTATAATGTCAGAAAATATCTATCAAAGTAATAGACCCTCAAGTCAACTAGGACAAAGTATATGGAATGAAGAGGATATTATTAACTAAAAGTGGAAAAGTATGATGTGGTATAAGAGTCACCTTCCAAAGACCGTCACTTGCGAGTATGAGGATATCGGCATTGACGTCAATATTGGCATCTTGAACATCAGGGTCAGAACGGAGATGTGACTTGAGGCTCTTGTCTCCGAAAGCACGAGAAACAGCTAGCTGGCCATTCACTCTAGGGACGTCTCCTAATAGATAACAAAACTCCCACGTTATTTTTTGCAGGTAAGGATGATGTAATATTACATCTTCATATATAAGTTGATTTAAACAATAAAGAACTTAGACTTGGATCCTCGGAAAGTATTCATTTTCATAGAACGACTTAGAAAGAATGTCGCTTGATCATTATCCATTACAGGCTTCCCTAATTGAGAATTCCAGTAAGACTAGACAGGCAAACCATGTACAGAAGCACAAGAAAGGCAAAAATCCAGGTTACTGGCGTATTTGGTCAACATTAACGTGACCAAGTACGTCCCACGGATGAGAAAGTTCGATATAAGACTTTTGACCAAGAAGCAAAAGGATGAATTGCCAGCTCGAGGAAAAGACAATCCAATCTCATCTTTTAGATTGGTCTAAGACAAGAAATGAAATTATTATCCCTCAATTGATTTTAAGCATTAAATTGCACTTATTGTGTGAAGTTATTACCACTAAACCTCAAACAGTGACATCAATTAAACAGAAGTCTGAAGAGCACCATTCAGGAAGTACCAGGGAAGATAAAATTGACATGTTCAGATAACGACAGAAAGTAAAGAAGAAATAATATCACGAAAAATAACAACATAAGCACCAAACAGAACAGCGATCCTGCTCACAACTTGCTACGTATTATATGGTCGCGCAACTCACACCTCACAATCAAAGCCTATGTTACTCAAATTTCATATTATTTCGTGTACAAACAGTGGACAATTTTAAATTTCAGGGCTAGGGGTCCGGCTGGGACCTTCTCGCTTACTACGTTCTTATACATTTTTTTATAGAGTAGTACTTGGCCAACTTGGATCAATAATTGAGTTATGAATATTCAAATTGAAGAACGAAGGTCAAGAATTCAAACCTTGACCCCTTATTTCTCACTCTAAGATCTGCCACTATGTACCATGTACGTCAGTTGAAACTTAGACATGGCTATAACACTTCGATAAATTAAACACCTTTCCTGGCTTCTACTGATTTTAGTGGACTAGTGAGGAGAAGCGAGACAGAGAATGACTACAACTACAAGAAAGCAAATGACAGGATAAGATTTGTTAGTGAACCTGGCATATTTGAAACAAATCCCCCTTTGTCTTCAATGCTTCCTCTCTCCGTGCCGGGTTCATGATCTACACTCATTTGTATAGCCTGACCCCCTCTTGATAAAACTGCTCTAGAATCTCCTAAATTCGCGACCCATAACCTCCGCCCATTGAAGATTATAGCAGTCACAGCAGTTGAACCACCTCTTGAAAGGTCCGATTTCATAGACAAAATTGCTTTGTCAGTTTTCACATAGGCCTTTGAAATCGCATTTCTAGGGTCTACCCAAAACTCTTCCTGAAAAGCAACCAAGGGAAATTCTATGGTTACATTTTCAGAACACCTAACAGAAAACGTAAAGACTTGCAGGAGACGGTCTCACGCATGACACTAACCCATTAACCATATAGTTTGAGAAATATATAATATTTGATACCGTCTCAAGCGAGACTCGCTGTAGTAAGATGCATAATTTTTAACTAAATAACAAAGTAACAAACCTCTTCCAAAATATTTGCAAACAGATTCTTTTGAAGGTAGGAAGGCACACCATTCCCCATATGGCCATCAAATATAGCAAACAGTCCAAGCTCATGTTCTTGCATCTGCTCGAACTTAGCGACATGATAATCTTCCATAGGATGATGAGCTTTACCCTTCACTAGACTGTAACCAAACGTCATTTGACCTTGATGACTTTTACCTTTCCCAGAAGTGCATGAAATCTGATTCCCAGCAATCTACAATACAGGAAAACCAGACTTAAAACTTTGCACCATTCAATATCAACAACGCGCACTGTACTGTAGCGAGTAACAGTGCCTCAAAGGCTCAACGTATTTGAGATTTTCATAATCCAGTAATCTCACATAATTGCTTCTCAAACCAGAAATCAATTTCAATAAAAGTATCCAACAATTTAGAAAACTGGCTTGGCAATAATTTAAACTGTATTTTTAGTAAGGTTGCGTAATGTAGACCTCCTGAAATCGCCAGTGGCAATACAGCGGGCAGACTAGAATTACTCTAATCACAAATTCTAGAATAAGACGGTCTCACACCGTGAGACAGTCCTTTTCTAGATAAAACCATCCATTTATTGATGTTAAATGTTGGTGAAAGAGTCATTTTTATAAAAGTAGACCGTCTCACACAAGACTTATTGTACTCTAATAGGGTTTTGTTGCTGACAACTGATTACCAAGTTCACATCTTTTTACTGTTTTCTAAATTCTAAAGCAAAATCTTAAACATATACACCAAAAAAAAACATCCTATACAATTATTTCAACAATTTGAAATCCATTTTTCATCAACAATTACCATCATAACATACCTAAACACCCACAATTATAGATTATGAATCATTAGAACGTCTTCGGGATACCGAGTGTACCTCGTCATCGTACACCCAAACCAAGGGTTAAAAAGTAGTAAACTGATCAAAAAGTTGCATCAACTGACAGAATTACCTCAGAAGCATTACAGCAACATAACTTGTCCATGTTCACAATTTGATGATCAACAATAACAACTTTAATTCCTTGATTATATCAACAAATAAAAACAACCCTTTTAAAAATTAGTCAATTGGTCAATAAACATTAAATAATAATAATAAAAATGTTAATAAATTGAATTGGGCACATGAAAAGTACTCACCAAACCCAAGTAATTAAGAATAAATCAGCTTAAATAGATTAGGAGTCACTGTCTTAGAAGGGATCATTAAGAATAGTTGGTATGCATAATCACAGTTATTTATGAGAGTTTTGCAATAATAATAATATCAATTCTTAAGGGTAGAAAAAATAAAAATAAAAAATGGGATTTATACTAAAAAAAATGGGTATTGAAAAATGGTGATTGGGTTGTTGTTGTTATTGTAGTTGTTTAAGGGTGTTTGAACAATTTTACTAAGTAATTGTTTAAATTTGGAGTGATTAGAATGGGAGAAGAGAGAATGAAATAAAGGAAGAAAGGAAAGATATGAAGAGAGAAATGGAAAGGAGAAGCGTTAGTAAGGAAAGGAAAAAAAAAAAGAGAGATTTTTGGGATTGTAATTTGGTTATATAAAACCGTTTTATAATGGCGGCTTAATAAATATCTTTGGCCTAACTTTTCAGAGTGATTTGGGATTCAAAAGTACTTGTTCTGCTAAATACCGTCACAATTTAAAAGCTAAAAAAAATCTCAAAAACTAAAAAACCTCTTTTTGCTCATAAAAATGGAGGTGCTTCTATTTTCTAAAAACTACTTTTAAAAAATTAAGCTCAAGATTTTTTTTTTTTTTAAATTTAGGTCAAACATGATCATTGTCCTAGTTTTTAAGAAAGACGCGATATATATAAAAAAGACCAATTAGCCTGATACACTTTATCTCTCTATCTTTTAACTTTATCTCTCATCTTTTAATTATTTTCTCCTGAATTCACCCAAAAAGCAATCTAAATTAACAAGAAGAAAAACGATTTAAAGTTGGAAATCAATAAAACATTTTTAAAAACGAAATCAATGGCGAGCGACAAATCAAGGGTAAAATAACTAACTTATAATCTCTCGAATTGTTTTTTATCTTCATTTGACGTTACGTTATTTTACGTATGTATTCTTTCGTTACGATTTTTATGACATTGCATTATGTGATTTTATGACACTGTATGACGATTTTTATGATCAATAGCGGTTTTTAGGTGGTACAAACGTTGATTATCAACGTTTGGAGTAGGGGCAGACGTTAACTTAACGTCTGGAGGAGGTAGATGTTAACTTTGAACGACGTCAACTTTTAACGTTTGACCATGGGCGTTCAAAGTTGATGTCTGGACTGTGGTTTGGACGTTGGAATTGGACGTTCAATTTCAACGTCTAACCCACGGTCGGATTTTGCTTTCAAACTTACGTCCAAAGGATGAAAGTTTAAAATAAACTTCAAATCTTATTTTCGTATTTAAGTTGTTGTTTTTCTTGTTTTAGGACGTTTTATAAATTAAAAATGTATGTTCCCTTTGTTTTGTACCTAATCATTATTAATAATTCATGTAAACATGATTCATTTGAAGAATTTGGTGGTGATGGGATTGATTTAAACTCTTTATTCGTGACAAAAGTAAGCTTTGAAACTCGTGACGAAGCGTTCCATAGGTGTTGAGTATGGTTTTGAATCAGTTATTCAAACTCATCTTCTTATGTACTTTTGTTGGTGAGCCATCACACCATCTTGAGTTTGCTTAATTTGTAGTCCAAAGAAGAAGTTAAGTTCTCCCATCATACTCATTTCAAACTCAGATTTCATTAGTTCTGAAAAGTACAAGTCAAGGAGTTCATTAGTAGCACCAAAGATTAAGTCATCGACGTAAATCTGTAAAATTAACAGTTCACCTCACTGTGACTTTATGAACAATGTCTTATTAACGGATCCACGCACAAAATCTTTTTCTAAAAGAAATTTTGACAAGCGATCATACTTGCTCTAGAGCTTTCTTCAAACCATAAAGTGTTTTGTTCAATTTAAAAACATGGTTTCGAAATTTTTTGTCCATAAATCCATGTGGTTGCTCTACAAAGACATCTTCTTCTAAATATCATTTAGAAAAGTGGTTTTGATATTCATTTGAAACATTTTGATGCCTTTGTGAGCCGCAAAAGCTATTAATATACGTATGGCTTCAATCCTAGGTATTGGTGCGAAAGTTTCATTATAACCGATTCCTTCTTCTTGTTTAAATTTTTGCACCGCTAGTCTAACTTTATTCCTTACAATATTTCCGGAATCATCTAGCATGTAGCAAAAGACCCATTTGGTACCAATTACGGTACAATAAGATGATCTATGACCAAGATGTCATACCTCATTCCTTTTGAATTAATTAAGTTCCTCTTCCATTTCCATCACCCAATTTGCATCGTCAAGTGCCATGGTGATATTCGTCGTTTTGACTTTAGAGAGGAACGTATAAGGTAATATTTTAGTTAATAAAATCATGGTTTTAAATTATGTAATTATTCATGAAATTTTATACTATACTTCCTCCCTTCAACTCCACTCTACCAAAAAAAAATTTCACATTTGCCGAGACGTGTTTTACACGGTAAATATCGTTAGCTACGTGTTTGCAAAAATTATAAAAGTTAGATATTGATAATGTACTCGTAAAGACGAATCAAACAAGATCACACATAAATATATTTTTTACTTATATATTGAGAAAATTGCAATTATATGATCGCTTGTGAATAGTGTACAAAAAAGAAAGTGGTAGAGTGAAGTTGAAGGGAGGAAGTACTTCGTATAATTATCTAATATAACGTATAGATTTGTTGAAATAGCTAATGATATAAATGAAAGTATGAGAGAGTAATTAAAAAATGGAATTAGGAGAGAGAGTAATTAATCACCTAGCAAAAACATGGAGGGTCCTACATCATTGAAAATTTGACAAATCTAGTGACCAATAGGAAAGTTCTAAAAGAACTTGTCTTTTATACTAAAAAGAGATTCACTAACGGGGCACTAATTTTTTTCTCTACAAGAACGCTTTTTTTAGCTCTATGACTAATGAATAAATGACGTCCTATTGAAACTCGGTTCAATCATGTTGTATGATGTGACATTGCCTAATATCAGTAAACGCAACAATATCGACTGAAGATGTGCTCGCAATAACCTACAAAATTGACACTTCCATCATGAATTTCACGAGCGGCTTCTAAAATCATAAAAAGCGGGTTTTAAACCCGTGCATAAAATGCACGGGTCGTAATAATAGACGTAATTGTTGGATACATGAGCATATAAAATTAGCGTGATCAAATGTTCAATATCGTTACAATATAAATAGTCTACATGTTTGTAGATAAATTCATTGTACATTAAGTATGTTGCATATCTTATTTGATGTACGCTTATTGTCGCAAATCAATAGATTTAGGCCTTGTTTGCTTGTAACTCTGTATTTTGCACAATAAAGCTGATCATGATTGAAGACCGGTTTATATGAATCATTTATATGACATATTAAAACTCTCGTTTTATAACCCGCCCATTTATTTTCCCCATTTAATTGTTAAGTGTGTTTTCTTATTGTTTTTTTTATTATTAATAATAAGCATGTTTTATAACTTGATGGAATTATGGGTTTTGTTCGGTTTTTTTTATTAAAATTTATATTTATATGTTAAAATCATGTTGTACATGCATATTTTTTTGTTATCACTGACATTAAAACTCTTTTCTTATTTTCAAATGGAAAAAAAAGTAAGATTTGGTAATTATTATTTATTTAATTTTAGGAATATGTCAGTTATTTTTAAAATATAATTTAAACATTATTGTTATTAATTATGTTATTTTATTTTTTTAACTTTCAATTTTTGTGCCTGAATATATTCTTTTTTACATTTTAGGTCACCCATTGAAATTGAAACAAGAGGGTGGTAACGATTCACATTATATTTGTACTTTTTTAGTTGATTCATACAAAATTTTCAATTAGTAATTTTTTTAATTTCATAATTATTTGTAACATCATTTATAGAATTGTATGGTTTATATACTGAAAAATATAGAGTTGAGAGATAAGAGTAGAAATTAAAGCTCTTAAACTTTAAAATGAAATAAGAAAAAAATGTAGATAGAAAGGAAAAAGAAGATGAGAGGAGAGAGTAATTAAATAATTTGTGAAAGATGTGGATGAGCCCGGTTTGCTTTTTATCTTCCTTGTTTTCAGTAGCCAATAAAAAACCTTTAAATGTTTCCGCTTTTATTTTTAGTAGATTTTTGAAAAAAAACGTTACACACATTATCATCTTTTATGAAAATAGAGAATTTAAGAAATAAGTAAAATCATGACTGATGATCGCTATTTATTTACATATTTTATGCTTCCCTTAGATACATAAGACTCGATTTATTGTTTTTCCTTACTTTTTTCTATGCTATTTTAGCTAGAATATCGATTCTGCCGCTTCTATTATGTTTGTTTGCAGATTGGATGCATTTGGAGCTTTTTGAGTTAGTATGGAGCATAGCGGAGTCGGATCGTAGAAGGTTAGGCACGGGAATCGAGAGCGGTGGAGAAGAAATGAAGAAAAACGAAGAAACGAGCCATCTGAAGGATGCTCGATCGAGCAGAACTACCTTGCTCGATCGAGTCGGGCTGAAGGATGCTCGATCGAGCAATGACTTAAAATTTAGGGTTATTTAACGGAAATACTCTGAACTATTACACCCCCTCTCAAAATACTCTATATTTTAAATTAACTACGAATAGTATCAACTAGGGGTGTTCACCGGTCCAGAACCGGACCGGACCGGATAAACCCGCGGACCGGATAACCACATATTCCAAGACCGGAGACCGGACCGGTAAAGAGGGGGACCAGACCGGACCGGACCGGAACCCTTAAGTCCGGTTTTTCCCGGGTTTGGACCGGACCGGTCCTTCTTTCAAAGAGAAAATTGAATTTTTTTTAAGTATGGACCGGACCGGAGACCGGTCACCATATTTTTTGGGACCCGGAGACCGGACCGGTATGTTCCCAGTCTGGACCAGACCGGACCGGCCGGTCCGGGTCGGTCCTGTTTACCGGTCCGGGCAACTTTTTGTTCACCCCTAGTATCAACTAATACTGAGTAATACACCCTCTCTCATCTAACAGAATTGCTCTCTATTTGACCTGCTGGAGCAGGTAATATTTTCTGTTGGTCCCATTTTTTTTTCTCTTTATTAAGATCTTCATCTTCATCCCCTTATATTTCTGAAATATACCTGCAATTTTCAATTTTTATTTTTTTTATAAATTTTCTATTTCTCCTCCCTCCAAAATATGAGTTGTACCCTCAGTTTATAACCCCACTTATTTGGTATGACATGAAAGAGGACGAGGAAGTACCCAAATTCACCTCTAAAATCACTACCCCAAATCATCAGTTCAAATATACTTTTTCAATTAGAATTCATCAATGTTGACCCAACATTCGATCATCCAAAAGAAATCAAAAAATTCTTTTAATCAAGCTATAACAATCACTATTGGCGAATGGACGATAAAAAAAAAGAGCTTTATTTACAGCAGCTTGCCTCCATTTGAATCACCATTGACAAACTTGGATAATTTTTAATTCAAACTAAAATTGTCCACCATAACCCCATGAAATTCATTGCAAAAAGGTGACCGTTATTTCCACCGGTCCGTCACTCCTCCTAACCAGTTGCATGAGATAACAAATGGAAAGAGAAAGCTATCAGTGACGGTGCAATTGAGGGCTGTTTGGGGATTGAGATTTATTGGGATGGTCGAATTGAGTTTTGATGAGATTTGAGATGGTGCACTGGAAAGAGAAAGCTATGAGTGAAGGTGAATTTATGAATTGAAGGTGTGGAGACAATGGTGGTTGTGATATGCTCTGGTTTTAGCCATAGATGAGTGAGAAAAATTTGTTTGGAAATCTGAAATATAAGGGAAGAAGAGAAGGTATAATAAAAGGTAATAAATGAAGGTAAACAAAAGTTAAGGTAAGAATGAAAAACTGAGTTTTTTTTTTTGCAAAAGAAAAACTGAGTTTTAAACAAGGGCTACCGGTGGAATAAGTAGCCCTTCCACCTATTATGTTATGTGGGAGGGAGTGTATTAGTTGATAGTATTCATAGTTAATTTAAAGCATGTAGTATTTTGAGAAGGGATGCAATAGTTCGGAGTATTTTTATTAAATAACCTTAAAATTTATATGATGGATCTTTAAGTCTGGTTTATTATAAATTTTAGTTCATCAAATACACAAATTAGGAGTTGCCAAAGTGGTCTTAAGCTTGGGTTTTATCGAAAAGTGAGGGTTCAAATCCTACTAACAACATAAATTATTAAAATTACAATTGAAAGCTTAATTTTTCGTAAAAAGAAGGTAGAATGATACCGCCGCAAAAGCATATGCCTTTATTTTTTTGGCAAACAGATCTACAAACATATTACAACATGAAGAACACTACACAAACGCTGAGAACAAAACATAACATGCTTAGTAAGCTTTGGTCTTATGTCACAATTACACGCTTTGGAAAAAGTTAACAGTTAAACCGCCCAGTAAAAGTTGACGTTAGCGGGAGCGCATTTAACATTAGCATGACATATCTCCAAAAATGAGTTCCCATTAAATCTTGTAGGCTTCTCTCGCAACAAAACTGCTGAGATGAAGACCATTAACAACATTCATCAATAATGCAAGAACAACATTCATGAGAAACTACTTTAGGCGTATGATTGCAAATTATCTTAGCATTAGTCAAATCCTAATTTGCTTAATTGGTAAGAAGAACTCATCTTTGGATATCAAATCAGTTTTGCTTGAGCACTTCTCCTTGCCTCCTCCTCCTCCTCCTCCTAATTTTAATCTTTTCTCATCCACTATTCCTCCACATTTACTCATGAACTTGTACTTAACACTTTTAACCAGAAAATAATAACACAAAATATAATAGAGTATGAACCAACTCTAGAATCTACGTCTTTGGTCATCTCTAAATTTTTACCTAAACTTATAAAGAGAGTAACTATCGTCTATCCGCTACTCCATCAAGTTCAACTCAATAATATGCATAATATGGCATGATACAAATATTAAATTTGTCCTACTTTAATAAAATTTCACCAAATCTTTTGATCATCTTGAACTTCTAAACGTATATCGTCGCATTGAAGTTGGTTCGCCGTGAAGTTGGTTGAAAACTTAACACAAAAACTTTTTTAAAAAATAAATTCATGTAAAATAAGGCTAATGAAGTACTCAACGTAAAATATAAGTTGCTCATGAGTTTTCACGATTCTCAAGGACACTTACACAAGAAAATTGTTAGAGATATTCGGTATATTGTATTATACCGATATCAGAATAATATATTAGTATTATAGAATAATATAAGGTTGGCAAATATGAAAGATTCGCGATATATGTTTAGTGTTATGTCGACTATTATATATATCATCTCCTATGTAATCGATAGAGGAACGAACTATCAATAATACAATTGTCTTTACGAGAATTACTCCCTTCTATATTCTAATATGGTATCAGAGCCTCACGTTCTTGGGGCCTAAAACACGACATTCCGCCACCTGCCGGTGGGACTGTAATATGTGACGCCCACCGGCGGGATTTCGTTACCGATTTTCGTTTGCTCGTACTTTAATTCATTTAAAAAAAACAAAAAGTTACGTGTTATTGAATTTTTCATGCTGGAGTTTGATGATGATGCATTGATGCGTCGTTATTGCAAATATCAGTGACTCTTAGTTCACTTTCTCTTCCGATAACGAAATTAACGGATGTTTTTCCCGTTAGTTATATTTGTCAAGTTTGAAAAATGACATTCTTGACAAAATTGATCGATGAATTTGGCGGGTCCGAAAAGCAACGACGTTCCCGTCCGTCGAAACAGGTTCGAAAATAGCGGCGTACCTGTCTAACATTTGAATATCGAAGAACTGAAGAAACCGATTTTTTTCTTCTTTCTCTTTTTTTTGTTATTTGTGTGCAAACCCATGGAAATTTCGAAAATTACCATGGGTTTGACGGGGGTGTTAGGGAATATTGAGATATATGTCGAGATATCGACATATCAATAATGATATTATGTCATATCCTATTTCCGCTAATAAGAGATTCTAGGTTTATATTTCCGTCACTATATATATGATAACCTCTTGTATGTTCAAGCTACGAACAATTCATCAATAATAAACTCTCTTTATGAAATTCTCCCTCTTAGAATTTATTAAAAATAAATTTTTTTTATAGAGATTTTGTCACTTGAGAATCGAGAGAGGAAATGGCGAAAGTACGATGAACTTATCATTACAGTTTTTTTTCGTTTTCGACGCTTGTTCAAAGTTACTGCATATTTCAAACAATGCATTGGTTTATCATAAAAGAACATAAGGGAATGAGTATTAATCAACATATAAGAAAAGTTGATCATCATCGTAGAGTGAAGAAGCAGTGAATTAATTTAGAATTCTGATATGAACTTCTTTTTAATGAAATTAATAAGTAAGAAATGAAAGATATTGTAGTCACCCAAAAATAATCACATGAACATAAAACGTGAGATAAAAATGAGAATTGAGGAAGGGTGATCATCATCCTAGAATAAGGGAACATTATCCGTCTTCAGCTTGTGACAGACAGTACCCGTCTTCAGTAAGACGATAGGTAACCGCATAGGCCACAACTAATGAGACGGCATTACCTAAACCAAACCCACACCCCATTGCTCCTGCAAATCGAACCCCAATTTAACCCGATCCACTTTAACTCGCCCATATCCGACCTAGAGACCCGTTTATGACCTCCAGAGACTCTAGTCAAACTCATACTCCACTCGGAAATCAACAAAGCTTGAGATTCAGGGGGTTGGAAAGTTAGGCGTAAACAAGATATGAGGTTATCACCAGTTGAACTGGCGATTCTTAAAATGGTGGCATATTTACAGGCAGCTGATTCTTAAAATATCGCAAATCGCCAGTTGAACTGGCGATAATTCTTCCTCTGCGCAAACTGCAAATCGCCATTTCATTTGGCGAATTGGCCCTACTTTTTCCTGAAAACGCCATTTCAAATGGCAATTATATTGAGTCATAAATTTTTTCAGTGAGTCGTAATTGTTGTTGTCATTGATAAATAAATTTTTTGCATTGAGTAGTAATTGTTGTTGTCATTGATAAATAAATTTTTTGCATTGAGTAGTAATTGTTGTATTTGCATTGAGTAGTAATTTGATCTGTGAAATTGTTGATTCCCGGAGCAGAGCACCTCAAAAAATTTCATATATAAGTAACACAATAATATCGTCAATTCACACTCACCAAAAACTTTTACTCTTAAAAAAACAAACGTCATTTACTGAAGCAATTTCGGCAGCTGATATTTTATATTTTGTTGACGGCGATATCGGTAATTTCTGGTTTTTATAATTTTGTCTATTAATTTGTAATTTGTAACTTATTTGAAACGTATTTAGATTTTTTATGTATCAAAAATATTATACGTATTACGTATTTTACGTAAATAATAATTTGGTATAATAGTATAAAATATTTTATATTAAGTAATTATTAGTACAAAATAGAAAAATAATTTCGGTACAAAACATATACATTTTTTTAGTGGAAAAAAATGGCCTGTTTTGGTCAATTTGCTAGTTATCGACTTTATTTTACTCAGATTAATTTGTAACCTTTGGACGTGTAGATTAATGGTGGAACCGAAGTATTTAGCTAGAACATAGTGGACTTTCCTTAAACGATGTTTTTAATTAAATAAAAGCATATAGTTAGTCAATATTTTGTTGACCATATTTTTCCTAGTAAGACGGTTGTTTATTTTTTTGTACCCTTTTTGTCTGATGTGTAATTGTTTATATGTTAAAACCATTAAAGAAGCATATAGTTAGTCAATATTCCATTCTTTTTTTTATTGTTAACTGCAAATAGTCAGTCAAACTGGTTAATTTTATAATTTTGAGGCTGTATAATATTATAGTTGTATAATAGTTTAATAATAATATCTTCCAATTTTTAAATTATAATATTATTGTTTTATATAAAAAAAAGTAATGTTTACGACATTGATTAATTTGGAATAATTAATTAAAAAACCTTAAAGTTTTATTTGATTAATTTGAAACATAAATACAACATTGAAAAATGACAGTTACAACATTAAAGAAAGACTGAATACAACAGTGGTTAATAAAAAAATGTAACTAGTCTTAATAATATCCCACTCAGTAGTCTTAATCCATCGTGCCGCAAATAGGCTCGTGATCCTCGTCATCGTAATCTGAAATATCATCCATAAAGTTGGTTGGTTCATATTCACCCTCACCAAATGCGGCCAGCATGTCCTCCTCGGTTGTAAGATCTTCATAAACTTTCCAATAATAAACCGGTTCCCGCCTAACAAAGACTCGACCCTCTCCAGATAGAAGGTCCCTTAAGGCGGACTGATCCACTATTTTGAACAACCTTTTAATCATGCTTACTAATTCATCTTTTAAGGATCTTAGTTCCTCGCGCGCATTTTGTGGTCCATGTATCTGAATTTATAAATAAAATATAGGGTTTTTCTATATGGTAACCCTGTGTTTTTTCAAATTTTACGTGGTAACCCTACTTTTCAAAGATCACACATGGTAACCCTTAACTCTATTAATACCTATTGGCGTGACCCTCAACTATTTTTTCCGTCAACTTGGCCGTTAAGTATGTGACGTGGCTAATTGAATTATGAGATTTTCTACAAGGTAACCCTCTATTTTATAAAATTTTACAAGGTAACCCTTTTTTTTGTTACGAAAGAAACACTTTTAGAAATAATTTCTTAGTTCCTCAATTTACCATTCTTAGCACGTTTTGTACTCAATTACTTCAAAAAATGTCAACTCTCAATATCATCATCTCTTTAAGGTATCATTATCGCAATTCTCCAAAAATCGGATTCGATGATTAACAAATAAATTCACTATTAAGCTTTAAACCATATGTTTACAAATGAGTCCACATTCCTCAATTGTATACAACTTTCTTACGCCAATTTGTAGAATAACTTAAATGAGTTAGTGTTAGTTGTTTGCAACATTTCAGTTTTGGGGTATTAATGAGCTTTCGAAAATAAAAGTTTGTATAGTAAATGAAACCAATGTACCAAATTTGGGATTGATTATTTCAATGCTCAGTATAGAAAACTTTTACTTTGACATTTAGAAAATTTTATTAGGAGTTTTTTTACATAAAGCAAAGTTCGTACTATATTTTCTTTTAAAAATCGGTTAATTGAAAGATAATAAAGATAGATTTGATAATTTTGGGTGTAATTGAGTGAAAATGTAGAAAAAAGATTAATTAAGAAATTATATTTTTGAGCATGTGTGATTTCTAGAAAAAGGTAGGGTTATCTTGTAGAATTTAAAAAATTAGAGGGTTACGTTGTAGAAAATATCATAAATCAATTGGCCACGTCACATACTTAACGGAAAAATTGACGGAAAAATAGTTAAGGGTCACGGCAATACGTATTAATTGAGTTGAGGGTTACCATGTGTGATCTTTAAAAAGTAGGGTTATCACGTAGAATTTGAAAAAACACATGGTTACCATATAGAAAAACCCTAAAATATATATAATAAATTGAATGTAAAACATAAAATAAGAAGAGAATGATTAATATATTACCGGAGGTAGTGTTGGCTGGCATGGAGGGAGTGAGTACAGCATTAGAATTGCCTGTAAATATGCCATTAAGCTTACTTAAGGGTGGAGCACCCAATAATAAGTCCATGTAAATATGTTCCGTAATTAATAATTTAAGACGAGTTTGAAAATTATCCGACTCGTCCCTAATTCTATCTATTTCCCTCTGCACTTCTTGAACTTTAGAATCCCAATTATCAGACATTGTTAACTTTTGTTGTGGTGAGGTGTTGGCGGTTGAGGAGGGAGAAGTTGTGTGAAAATAAGTTTTAGGAAGGTGTTATTTATAGGGAAAAAGGGAGGGAGTGATATGCCAGTTGTTTGATCATGGTTGGTTCTATCCTGATTACGGATAAGATTGAATAATATTGATTGGATAAATGAAATCTCTCTTTTGTTTTTCATATATTAATTATCTGCGTATTAAATAAAAGTATTTAGTTAGTCAATGTTTTAACCCTTTTTTTTCTGGTTGTTCCGTTTGTCTGATGTGTAATTGTTTATATGTTAAAACCATTAAAGAAGCTAATTCATATTTAAATCTTTTACAGTTATGGCATCTTCTTCTTCTTCTTCCCAGCCTAGATGTTTCCAGGGTCCCCTCTGTGATATACTATTTTGTCTCCAGGCAAAGCATATATCCGCACAGGTTTTTAGGCATGAACTTCCATCTGATGTTGCCGCCAAAGCACGTAGAGCGGACGATAATGTATGGAGAGAGTGGACGTATGAGATGGAGATTTGTCAAGGAACGGCAAATTATGTCGCACAGATGAGCTTTGGGGTATTTTTCAAGTTAGGAAACCTGAGAAACGACCACTCTCTTTTGCATGCACTGCTTGAGAGATTTCGTCCCGAGACACACACATTTCACCTTCCAGTAGGTGAGGCGATGATTTCTCTGCAGGATGTTGAGGTCCTCCTTGATCTTAGGGTAGATGGATATCTTGTGGGGTCTAATCCCACCGGTTTGGTTGTTCCCGACACTGTTTGGGAGTCCTATGTTCAGGGGATGCTTGGTTTAGAGGATCTTCCCCATGGGTGTTCCTATTTTGAAGCCGAGTGGTTGGTCACGTCACACTTGGAAACTAGGATACGTAGACACGCTACATTAACTGAGGCCGACATGCAGCAGCGTGCTCGTTGTTTTGTTCTTTGGATGTTAGGTAACGGGTTGTTTATCAACTCTAAGAAGACACATGTTCACAAGGATATGGTTTTGTGTGTATTTGACTTTGATGTGTGCAGTGGCTACAGTTGGGGTTCAGCCGTCTTGGCTTATTTGCTGCATGATATGTGTAAATGTGTTTTACAACCCCCCTCGGCCACTATTTACATGAACGGAGCGACACAACTGCTGCAATATTGGGCGTACGAGCGGATATCTATTTTAAGGCCTGAATTCCGCGTGCAAAATGATGTGGCGACTAACATGCTAGTTATTGGAGGTCCCTTAGGTAGTCGTTACACCGACCGCCGTTGCATTCAGCGAAAAGTAAATTTGCCGTATTATCGGGATCAGTTGGCCACCTTCTCATGGGAACATGTACTACTTCTTTTACTAGAGAGGGGACCATTTATTTTTTGGTGCTACTTGTTTCCATTCGTTACCTAATTCGTTTCCGTTTACTTTTTATGTAGTTCGAGTAGACCCCCTACAGGAACATCGTACATAATTTACCACATGCGTGCACGAGTGGCTGGGGAATATACCTCTCCACCGTGCCTCTCATATGTGGATTGTGGGTTGCCTTCCACAACCCCCATCGATGTATTAGACAGTTTGGTGGTGTCCAAACGGTGCCTGTGGGTGGGCTTGTTTTGACAGAGAACAACTGGAAGATCCATGTGACTAATAAGTATTTGACAAGAAAAAGCGTGAACAAATGGAGGAATGAACACCTACTAGAGTATATCAACATGTGGAACGAAAGGCATCAACGGATTTTTTATACATGGCCGATTGATCCTAGTAGGGTTCCCGAAGTAGATCCGCGTTATCTAACATGGTATCTATATAACTCTGTTCGTTACATATGTGATCCAGACGTCAGGACTGTTAGCGGGTACAATCCGCACGGAGAGAGGTTGTTGTATACGGTATGTTTTTATATTTTATTTAACTTAAATTATTTTGATTTTGATTTTGTACTGTATTTAATTTAATTAATTTAATTTAATTTAATTTAATATATTTTGATTTTGTAGAACCAATGTTTGACTGATCTCCGTCAACGTGCACAAGGATGGAGTGATCAATCTTTGGCACACGAAGTAGGTGCCTATCTTGGAAGTGTAGCTACGATTCCTTGGGTAGATCCTCCTGCTACCATGCGACCTACTCAAGTCATGAGGAGCCCTCCCGCCGCAGATGCCGAACAACAGCTTCCACCAGTGAGACAACGAAGACATCCTCGGACACGCGACGAGGCACGGGCAACGCAAGAAGCTTACAATGCTCAATATCAGCACCAACACCAACAGGACGAGGTTGTTCCGCAGTATCAAGCTCAACAAGGTGGTTTCATGGACTTGGATGGGCTTGACTTGGATGCTTTGAATTGTGAACAAATACGAGCTACTGTCAGTGATGTTGGTGGATTCATCGCCCCTAATCTACGATTAACAGTTCTATTACCTGGACCTGAATGCCTAACCAGCCTAACCTCATCAACCTCAATTGACCAGTCAACAGTTGGCCACGTCCCACAACCCATAACTGGATGAAAGTTTCCTGAATACTGCCCTCTCCAATTTCATCGTATGGAATCGGTTGATAGTCATCAATGGATCGTAATTAACGGAATTAGCAACCGCAATCACATGGGAGCAAGGAAACCTATTGTTCTGCCACTTCCCGCAACTACAAACCCCTGCAAGGTGTTTCATCTCAAACTTGTGGCCCCTTTCATCAACAACCACAAAACAATCTCCCCATGAGGTAACCGTCTGTCTTGTCGAATCCAACATATTTGCCATGTAAATGGCCATCGGATGTGGCGGTAGTGGAGTGTTGCAGGCGTTAATTTTAGGACGATCTCTGCGGAATATATAGGCACATTTCTCAAGAGTGCTCTCAACCATGGCTCTAATGGGTAGGTGACATGCTCCTTTGAGTACGTTGTTGTAGCTCTCCGACATGTTGGTCGTACTCAACCCCCATCTATGGCCACCATCCTCAAAGAGTGTCCACATCGTTGGGTCAATTTGTTGTAGATACTCAGCGGCTTCGGGGTTTAACTCATTAATTCTACCCCAAGCATTCCAGTATTTCGTCTGATTGAGCTCCGTCCCCAAGATCTGGCAAGCCTTCTTCAATCCCTTTCTCCTAAAATTGGTCAACAAATTGGCTTTGATGTGCTCTAAGCAAAATCTGTGCAGCCCATATGAAGGGTACTTCTGCAACATCACCTTCATCGCCGCTATTATACCTTCCAAAACCATCGACGTAAGTTTCAGTAACAATTACAACAAACAATAATAAAGTGAAGAATTTTTAAAATGTAAAATACCTAGATGCCTATCCGAGATCACACAAGTGAACCGATCTCTGATGATCGACTTCTTCAGGTTATTCAAGAAAAAGGTCCAGCTAAGTGTAGTCTCTTCATCAACAAGAGCGAATGCCACCGGCATTATGTTGTTGTTAGACGTCTTGCAAACAGCAACCAACAACTTCCCTTTGTAGGATCCACGAAGATGCGTCCCGTCCATAGAAACAACGGGACAAGACTCTTGAAAAGTGGCAATTCAAGGAGCAAAAGACCAGAAAACATACTTCAGCACCCGCTGGGGCAAATACTTCGTCCCTTCAGAAAACTTGTACTTAACATACGTTCCCGGGTTAGCGACCTAAACAAGAATGACGGGAAACAGATGAAATAACATTATTATAAAATACAAAATAATACAATCCCTTAAAAAAACATATTAACCCACCTGAAGAGCCGCCATATACCTAGGAAGGTCTCTGACATTGCGCTCCCTGGACCCGTACACGGCCTCGATTGCCTTCCTCCGCCCGTGCCACGCCTTACTGTAACTCACATCCACGTGAAACGCTTTTTTCACATCGAGTTGGACAAGTTTAACTTTATATCCAGTATCCTGTTTAACTTCATCCATAACCAACACACCAATTTCCCGGGAGGTAACGTTATTCCTCCTACTCGCGTTAGAAGCTCCGGCACAATTGTGCTGAGGAGTCCAAACAACAATCTTCCACAACCCAGAACCCCTCTGTTGTGTCGCTCGCACCTTCCAACCACAGATTACACCGTGAAGCAACTCCTGAGGGTAACTTGTGGCTCTAGTCCCACACTCAACAGCCCACGTCTTTTTACGACTCTCAACCGTTCGATACGAAACCCCCCTCTTCGAAGACCAACTTGTCATGGCATTTTGAACATCTACCTTAGTTTCGAATAGCGTACCACCGACGATATTGTCAACGTTTCCATCAAACATTTTGGAAAATATAGACCGTGAAGAACGGTCAGGCTCATCACGGACAGCAGAATAGACATAATGGTCAATAGGGACATGAGGTACCACCTCATCCTCTGGGTCTGAGCTAGAGGGGTCTAAACTTGACCCAGAACAGGAACTGGCTAGATCGGTGTTAATGTCCTCTAACCCAAAACCACTAAAATTGGAAGACATGACGTTATAAGTAGGGTCATCGCTGTCCTCGTCACCATCGTTTTGCGCTTCTGGGAACACATTCAAATCTAATTGATGTCGGTTGCTAGGCTCACCAACATCAATTACCCCTCTACCTCCCAACACAGCACCTTGACTAGATCCCCCAAACTCATAAGAGGGTTGAATGAATTGGGACGATGACAAAGGAGGAGCAGTGGGCTGTAACATAACATACAACTCCGGAAGATTAAACGCATACATATAGATTGCACATACAAACTGGTTATCCTTGATATAAACATAACTTCTTCTACCAGACAAATCTGTCCACACAAGTGTGAACGAGATCTGTATGACTCTGAGATCGACTTTGCAAACTATACTAACCTTCTCAACCAGATTTTCAAATGAGAGCTGACGATCAACGAGAATCATACCATCAGCTCTACACATCGTCTCTCCCACAACACCACCGACCCAAGGAACTCCGGAAGTCCAGAAACAAGATAAAAAAAATGGAACGTTAAATGACATTTTCGGAATGGTTTTCGTTTAAAGTGGTGAATGTTTGAAAAAATTTATTTAATGAACTGTATTTTTGAGATTATCGTAAAGTAGTGTATAGAAAACAAGTAGAAAACAAGTACCGATTTCAAAGATATGAATTGTATTAAGAAAAGAAAGACGAGAAACCAGAAGGAGTCTTAGTGGGAATATGTAGTAATTGAAATCGCCACTTCAACTAGATTTTCAGAAATAGCCGGTTGAAATGGCTATTTGCAAAAAGTCATTCCAACTGGCGATTTGCACATTTCTAAAAAAAAAAAAAAATTGGAAATCGCCACTTCAACTAGCTAAAACCACTTATTTGCTTACTAAAATTAAATAAAACGTAGGGTTGTTTACCCATATTAAACTAACCACTGATAATCAATACGCCCCGGAAATCAGGTGAGTTTATGAACCCTAACCCCAAATCAATTTAATGATTCATTAACTTGAGAAATTTTGGCCTCATTTTTTCTTAACCAAACTGATGCGTAGAACAGTGAAATCTGTGTTCGGCTATTTCGAATATGAATACATTCTGCAGTGTTGAACTTGAATAATTGCATCTTTCAAATCATCTTAAATTATCTGGATTTAAAATTCATGATATTTCTGGGTGGATTATTATGTCTCACAATTGAATGAGTTATTTTGACAGAATGAATGTCTCTAATCTTCTATTGTTATGCGTTTGAATTTTGCTGTCATCGTCAATCACATTTTCCCCAATACTTATTGAAAATGTTGCCCTCTATTGCCTTGATGTGAGATTTGATTCAAATACACTGAAAAAATTGCAATCAGAATTGTTTAAGTATATACATTAATTATGAGAACAGTAGCGCAAGTCCGAGTAATCGAATTGAGAGTGGCTGTGGGTACAATGGGTATGTTATTTTAGGTTGTAGCCCTTGTAGGAGTGTTGATTTTTGTATTTCGTCTCGCCTGAAAATCCCTCAATACGTATGGTGGGTATGTTATTTTGGTTTCAAATGATGATGTTGACTGTGTTATAAACTCGTAAACTGGTGCACTGTGATGCATTATGCTGTGTTCGACAAAAAAAGAGGGGAAAGGGAGGTAAGGAGGAAATATGCAACAGAAGTGCTCAAATGCATTATATATGCTGTGTTCGAAACTTCTTATCTTGGAATGTGAAGGATTTATGTACAGTGGATAGCTTACAAATGAAGGGATTCTGGAGTTTCTGTAATAGCTTGGGTGGTGTGCTTCCTTCACCTTCATTTTCATCAACAACAATGGTCTTAGCGGGAAATGTACAGTTGCAACATCATCCTTAGACGAGTGGATGTTTTTCAATTCTATGCCTTCAAACTGCGCATACTGGTATGTGTAATCTTGTTACTAGTTTTCTTAAAGTCTTGCCTATGCATATGCAACAATCAACAATCAACAATCAACGCTGTCCTCATAAGTCATGCCTTAGTATGCAATGGATAAGCTGGACTTGTCAACCTTAATTTGATAAATGGCTGTTATAGCTTTTTCCGAGCTTAAAAATGATTCATTGTGCGTCTCCGAGTTCCATCCTTTTTTTCAGCGGTCTGGTATGTATTTTTTTTATATCACTATTGTGGTCATATTAAAGAGGCAAATTTCATGAGAGTGAGGATTATAATGACGTGTACTTAATATTCAATCAGTATTTGCTCTTTCCGCGTGCTCAAGACAATAATGTCGGCAATGGTTGATCAGTGAGCCTTATACAGTTGTACAAAATGGTATCAGTTTCACTCGCGACACCAACTCAAATCCTATGAAATTTTAAATAACGGATTAATTGGTCAGTCGCACTCCTAAGACCATCTTCTAGAAGTTTTGAAGATGATTGTTCAGACTGTCTATTTTCCAGCTAGTCATATACTGTGAAACCTAAAACTAAAACTGCACCTTTTTAGCTGTTGGCCCGTTTAAATAATTATCCGTTTGAATTAAAATTAGGCGGTGCTAGGCATTTGGCGATCATAGTATCAACTGCTGCATACCATTCTACTTTACCCTTGCAAGTCTTTTATTTGAAACCTTGGTAATATTCAGGGCTCACGAGGAATATAATTTCATTTGGAGGTCTTAGAATTTTGTGATAATCTCGAGAAATTCCCTGAGGCGGTTCAGAAGACAGCTATGTAGTAGTATGTACCCCAGGAAGGTGTTGTGTCCAGGTTTTGGGTGAGGTTTGAACGTTGTTTTGGTCTATTGCATTCGTGGGCTCAGGCTGTGCCACTATGGCTTAGTAGGCTTGTTATTATTTTATGTCTTGCATATTCTCCATATTACTACCACTATTTGACAATTTGAGGTTTACATAAATTTTCCCAAAAGGATGCTTAGCACAGTAAGCTCTCAGCGGTTATTTTAGCTAATCGTATAGGGTAGTACCGAAGCTACATCAACTCTTGGTATGACTAGTTTGTTTTGCTATTTATCAGCAGTGTTAGTAGTTTCTTCGTATTGAATATCATCTTAGTTATTGTATTCCATACAATGAAAAGGTGTTTGGTGAATTTTCGGATTTCAGATGATGGTTTGATGTCCTGGATTAATAAATGAAAAACTTTTTGGGTGAAAGTATTGAATTGTCACTTTCTATTCATCAAAACTCTATTGCATCAGCACTTACATTGTACCTTGTATTTGTATACCATGTTTCATGTATGTTTTACGTGATGTTTCAAGTTACGTTACTCCGACACGGTGTCGTATCTGACACGTATCGGAGTATCGGACACTTTGTATCCATAAATTTGCGACACTCCTATACAGTCAAAGGTGTATCTTGACCGTGATTTAGGCAAGGATACGACACGGCTCAAGAAATGAAAAACCATAATTTCTCAAATTAAAACTGCAGTTCAGTAGTTTTCTACTGTACTTAGCTTTTAGACCTTAGCTTAGCTTAGCATAAGTAGAATCAAGGAATCAATACTTATGACTTAATGAGCAGATAACTGTTCTTTTGCAGCACACTATGGAATCTATTCTAAGTTGTATGATTATAATTTTTTTTTGTCAAATTGTAGTCTTTTTCTCATCAGCTTGCTTAGTTTTATAAAAAGGTGCGACCCGCATTGAGGAGATGAATACCTAAGTCAGGAGGTGCAAAGCGCACGCGTCTTAGACACGAAGTGCATCAAATTTTGCATTTTAAAAAACAATACCTTTTTTTTTAATTTTTTTTTTTTTTATATATTTTGAATAGGGGAAAAATGCTTATTTAGTAGTAAAAATTGGAGGCCATGTGGCACAGGGAAGGGTCTGATAAATGAATTAGAAGAAAAACACCATGGAAATTGCATACTAGTGAGTCTATACGGGTATGATTTACAGTTTCGTTAGATGCATTTTATCTTCAAGACGCACCGAATCATTTTGGCTAGTGTCTCACTGCGTATGGTTCTGGCATGCCTTTTCAAACTAAGTTGGTCGGTATTCACCAAAAAATGATCACCCAGACATCAATCCATTGGAAGTTTGCTACGATGTTTGTACTGGTGAAAACGTACTGTAAATTGTATAAAAACTAAATGAAGGATACTTATTGATTTGGCTTGGTCTCGGATTTGAACTACTCCGATAGAAAACCCAGTGGTACTTGTTTGGGGTCATTGAATAACTCAGCCTGACTATAATTGAACCGTAGGTCTCATTGAAGAGTGCACATATCCGTATTCAATGAAGACGCGTCGGATTACCTCTCATAAGGAGGCAAGTGGGAGGACAAGTGGGGAACTAAATGGATCATCACTTGCCCTCTCACTTTCCTGCTCGCGAGAGGGGATCCGACCCGTCTCATTGAAGACGGTGTATATCCGTCTTCAACGAGTATCTGTGATAAATGAAAACCTTGTGTGCGTATCGAATAGTAAATGAACTCAACTCCTACTTGGTAGCGAACCAGTGACCCAACCATTATGGGAACTGTCCTTTTTCTTTTTTACACCTCTCTTTTCCCTCTTTATTTTTTCATACCAATAATAATATTTTGGCTGTTTATTTAGTTTTGGTGGTTGTGACATGAAGTATGGTAAGGAATTAAACGGATGCCTATGAAATAAATTTTATTTATTGTCTTGACTGTGTTCCTAGGCATTTAAGTTGAAATAGGCACTATTGGAACAATGTATTGCATGTCTCTTTAAGGAAAATAATTTATTGCTGAAAATCACACTAAAGAATATGATTGGTGACAAAATATATAAGCATATAGCTTGCTTATAGCTAATTATGTCACAATACCTAACGAAGTGGATTGCTTTGAACTATTTAGTGGAGCCATGTGCATTAAACAATGCTCCTACATATATTGCCATTCATATTCATAATTCAGAGTTGAATTTTAATCTCATAATTTTTTTTCTTCCATTTATGGATATGAGTATATGACTAGTTGAGTGTTTTCATTTTCAATAGAGTTAAAGACTCGTTAGTCTTTTGTTCTAGATAATGATGGATAAAGGAAAATGACTCATTAGTGATTGATTGCACTTGTTTCTATTCCGATATATAAGTCCTTCGATCATTGATGCAATTCTGGCATAGTTTTCATTTTGTATCGTTCGGAAACAACCTCTTCGTGTTGCTAACACAAGGGTAAGGCTGTGTATATCCGAAAGTCCCTTACCTCGTAATTTGCATGAGCCGCTGAGTTAATGTTGTTACGGACGAATAAAAAAATGTACTATCTCTTATAAAATTACTCCCTCCGTCCCAGTCAATTGTTGTCTTTTACCTTTTAAAAGTGTATTAGTGAATTGTTGTCCTTTTTATATTCGGAAGGTTTTTATCATCCAATGAGATTATTGTCTACTTGTCATCCGCTAAGTGAAATCACAGATGACCCCCTACTCTTTTCTTGGTCTTTGTGCCAAAATGAAAGGACAACAATTGACCGGGCTTACGGGTATATGTTTTGTAACTCAAAACCTACATGACTAATTCGAGTTTGTTAATTCTTGATTGTAGGTAAAGCTACTGTGATGGTGTGCATTTAATTCGGTAAGGTGATTATTTGTTATGTTGGTTACTTAGTTGTGATTTTTGTCATGTGAAAGAGTTGAAGGCTTGAAGCCGTTTAGTACGTATGTTGTCTCACTTTCTCTTGTATTTTTTGCAATGCGTCTGACTTTAAACTTTGAAAATTGAATACAATAGAGTGCTTTCCCTCAGTCATGTGTAGACCCTTTCACTTCCATGATTGGCACTAGTAAGTCGTAAGTTATCACTAGTTAACTTGGAATGTATTACCTATTATTATGCATGAATGCATCTATACTCCTGAACCTTGCATTGTCCTGTGGACTAAAATAAATTAGATAAAAATTAAACCTCTAAGACTCTCTCTTATTAAGGCCGATACGAGACCGCCTTAATATCGTAGGGAAAAGGCTACGTATGCTTGACCCCTAACCTCTCGGTATCTTTTAAGAACACATTAGGCCTAGGGTAACGATGATAACGATAATTAGCTTCTCTTGAAGTACATGAGCGTGTATAGACTTTGGTCAAATTAAGATTAGTTAACAAAACGTACCTTTGTTATAATCTCTTCATCCAAATTTTAATTTCATATTTTTCAAAATATGTGGGAAGAATGTTGAAAAGTATGAAATTGAAATGGATGGATGGAGTATCACTTGTCCAAACTTCCTACGAAAAGCCGATTTTTGCAAATATTTAAGTCGGCGTGGCAAAAATAATGATCATTCGTGCTTATTTTCACTTACTCGTCCAAAATTGGCTATAGTTAAGAGGTTTTTAGGAAACGTACATGTAACCTAGAAAATTTGAAAGTTTATTGTGGAAGATTGGAGATATATGTACAGATGACAAATGCTAACTCTACTCGAACCGCTTGTAATCCATAAGGGGATGTGAGGGATATTAGGTGATGATGTTTATCGTAAATAAGGGGAGTATACGAGGAGTGTTTGTGAATGTTTCTTGCCAAAAAGGGAATTGGTAGTTTATTTGGATCGTATAAATAAGAGAAGTGTAATCTTTGGTGTGCGCTGAAGGGAGTACATCTTTACATTGTTTTAACATGAAATAATCAATTTAATTAAGATAAAACATATGTTTATAACCCCGGTATTAGTGACACGAATTGAAACCGACCATTTAAAACCCAACCTACGTGAACCTTAACCGACACGCACCTGTTGTTGACTCAACACAACCCGACCCGACCCTGATATGACTTGGCCCGCTTGTCTCGAATGACCCGATTGCCAACTCGCCAACTCGCCTGGCAGCTTTATCAAGCTTGGCCATTCGGGTCGGTCCTTAGACTATGTGTTGATGTTCAGAGACTCATTAGACGAGCCTTTTGGGAAGACTTGGAAAAGGTTGTGGAACGAGTCCTCATTGGAAAGAAAGTGATCATTGGTGGTGACCTTGATGGGCATGTAGGTACAGTCGTGTTGGCTTTGAGAACTTTCATGGGGGGTTTTGGTTTTGGGAAGAGGAATGAAGCAGTAAGTGACATATTAGATTTTGCTTTAGCTTATGACTTGGTATATTGAACACTTGGTTTGAGAAAAGACATTCTCATTTGGTGACTTATAAGACTAGAGGTAATGCTACTCAAATTGACTTCTTTTTAGTAAGGAATGTGTGGAGGAAAGATTACATTATCGATTTCAAGGTCATACCCGGTGAAAGTACCACAACTCAGCATATGTTAGTGGTGTTTGTTTTTCGGGAGGAAGAGAAGGGTAAGCGGTGATGTTCGAATCAAGCGGTGGAAGCTACAAGGGGTAAAACGACAAGCATTTTTAAATAAAGTTGGAAGTTGCGATATTTGGTCGGATTGTAAGGAGAAAGATATAGATGCAACATGGGATAATAAAGTGGAAGATGACGTAAAGGAAGTGGCGAGAGAGCTGTTGGGGGAAATCTGAAGGAAATAGGCCATCAAGGACACATCTTGGTGGAACGATGAAGTGAAGCAAATGATAAAAATAAAGCGAGAATGTTACAAAGTTTTGGTGAAATGCATGAGCGATGAAAACTTTGAAAAGTACAAGGAGGCTAGAAAACGGCTAAAAAGGCGGTGCGCGATGCGAGAGCAAAATTTAATCAAGAAGTGTATGCAAGAGGAGACACGAGAGACGGAGAGAAAGATATCTAGAAACTGGCCCAGATGAGAGATAGATGAGAGATATTGGGAAATTTAAGTGTGTGAAAGATATGGACCACAAGGTTTTGGTTCATGATGACGAATAAAGGCTAAATGGGAATCCTACTTTGATACTTTATTCAATGGACATCCGAATCAAGGTTTTGGGGATGTACAAGTACACCCAAACATGGTTAATAGGAAATTTGTACGTAGAATACAAAAGAGTGAAGTTCGAACGACGTTAAGGAAGATGAAGTCGAAGAAAGTAGAGGGACCGTATGGTATGCCTATTTAAGTTTGGAAGTGTTTGGGGGAGAGGGGAATCAAATGGCTAACCATGCTCTTTAACAATATTTGGAGGAGCAACAAGATGCCATCGGCGTGGAGGAGAAGCACGTTTGTCCCTTTATATAAGAATAAAGGTGATGTTCAAGATTGCTCAAATTTTGTGGGAATTAAGCTGATGAGCCATACAATGGGAGCGGATAATCGAACAAAGGCTTAGGAAATTTGTGGACATCTCCGAAAACCAATTTGGATTAATGCCTGGGACATCGACTATGAAAGCAATTTTTATTATGAGACAGTTGATGGAACACTATCTTGGTAAGAAGAAAGACTTGTTTATGGTTTTCAGTAACTTAGACAAGGCATATGCTATGGTACCAAGAGAAGTGCTTTGGTGGATTTTGGCGAAGAAAGGAGTGTCCCGGAAATATATCGACCTAATAAAGGAAATGTATGAGGGGGCCAGTGCAAGTGTACACACTAACGTGGGGAGAACAAAAGATTTTCTCATTATCATTGGGGTGCATTAAGGTTCCGCCCTTAGTCCTTTTCTCTTTGCTTTAGATAGTTATGGATGAGTTGACAAGGGCTATTCAGGACGACATCCCTTGGTGTATGATGTTTGCAGATGATATTGTGTTGATTGATGAGACGAATTGAAAGAGGGGATTAAAAAGAAGTTGGAATCGTGGAGGCATACTTGGGGACTCTGGGGTCTAGGCTAAGTAGGAGTTCGTCTGAGTATTTGAGGTGTCAGTTCAGTAACACGGGGTCGAGAGAGGCGGAGAATATTATTTTTGATGGAAATGTTGTTCAAGGGTCAGATTTCTATAGATATTTAGGGTCTATTATTAAAAAAAGACACTGAGTTAGATGTAAATGTGGCTCAACGAATTAAAGTGGGGTGGTTGAAATGGAAAAATGCCACGGAGATTTATGCGATAAAGGTAAGCCTCATAGGCTAAAGGGTAAATTTTATCGCACGACAATTAAACTCGCATTACTTTACGGCTCCGAGTATTGGGGCATGAAACATTGTGACATTCAAAAGATGGGTGTGGCGGAGATGGGTATGTTGAGGTGGATGTGCGGGCATACAAGAAAAGATCGACTAAGAAATGAGGTATTTAGGAGAAGGTAGAATTAAAGTTGCGCCAATAGAGCACAAAATGATGGAAAACCGACTAAGATGGTTTGGTCATGTTAGAAGGAGACCCATGGACGCACTAGTCAGGTGGCTCGAGACGTAGGGAACAACAAAAGGTTGTTAGGGGTAGCTAGTAGGAGACCAAAAAAGACTTGGTTGAGAGTGATAGAACATGATATGAGATTTTTTAGGCTTGAAAAGATCAGTATGGTGATGGAAAGAGCGAGCACAATGGTCGGAAATGATACATGTGAATTTTTAGTATTTGTTCTTATTTGAAATATATAGTGTATGTGCTGTATTTTATTTTATTTTATTTTCTTTTTAAAAAAAGATTATTTATTTTCTTTTCAGACTTATCAAAAATTTTAGCTAAAAATTTCTTACAAGAATACTTGATTTACTTTTGAAAGTTTTCCGTAACACTAATTTTTACTTCGATTTTTAAAATATAGTTTTAAACCGTATTTTAAGATTTTAACTATAAGTTTTTTTTTTATAAAGAAACCCAAGCTTTGACTTTTAAACCTGTAAGTTTAACTTGACTTTTGTATTATGTCGTTGCACTTTCTATTTGCTTTTCACTTTTCCTTATCTATATTTATGCATTATGAGGTATGCGATTACTCACTGATTGTTCTAAAGGATGATTCATGTCAGTCGACCCCATATTATTTTGGAATTAAGGCTCTGATATCGATATTGTTCTTGTACAAAATAGGCAAGACACCAAATAAGTTGTAGTAGCCCTGATGCTCTAGATGACTGTAGTATGATGATGAAGCAAGAATTTAGGAAGTCCTTGTTATATGAGTGGTCATGGAGTCGCCCATCTTCAAAGGGGATTTAATATCTTTTCGTATTGCTCTCTTTCAGAGGAACATGCAACAAAGCATTAACTCTCATTCATTCAATTTCAGGCAAGTTTTGGTGAATACACACATCTAATGCCATGAATGTTAGCTAGGTGGAAGTTGAGCCCTTATTAATATGTGTTAGTTTTAATTACCCTTTCCCTTTTATAGGCAATAAACCATACTAGTTAAATGATGACAAAGTACCAAAATACAAACTTTTTGTTAACCATTCTAATCAATTACTCAACTAAAACACTTTTAGGAAGTTAATTAAACACATTATTAACCAACTAATTCATTAATATTACTCAAACTTCTAATAATATAGCTAACTTTTACATGCTATAATTCCCATAATTCCATATATACACTTCTTAATTACCCAACTCATAACCATTAACCAACCAATTAATAGAGAAGTGATCACTTAAGATATGATTAACTTATATTATTATTTTTTCTTTTGCATAATTTAGGATATACTAGATTTTATATATCCTTATTATTATTATTGCCTAAATAACTATTGACATAGCTCATTTGGTTCTACCATAGATTAAAAATGATTGATTAATTAGCAAGAGAGGCTAAGTGTAGGCTTGAAGAGGTCAGCTGGGTTATGGTAAGGTGGGTGCACAAACTTGCAGTTGGGACATGTTGGTGATGATTTTTGAAGCATCACCAACATGTGGCACCGCATACAGGCGGCGGCCACCATCTCCGCTTCCCCGTCCTCTTTCGAGTTATTAACAACGTTCTCTTTCGAGTCATCGAAGAAGTTCCTCTCAATTGTATTGTTCAGACTTTTGTAAAGATCAGTAGGGGGACTTGGAGGTGAGTTGCTCATGTATTTGTTGTTCAATGCAAGTTTTGTTTCTTGAGAAGCTTTTGATGAAGAATTATGGTTGCGTGAACCACAAGGTAGGTTAAGCTCAAGGTCTAAACTCATGTGATAATCCCGAGGACTTGTTGGTTCTTCTGAAGTATCCCTAGGATCTCTCACTGTTCTTTTTTGTGTTCTTGTGTTGTAGAAGTGTATTTCTCCTGACTGCATGCAAAAAGTAGAATTTTTAAGGAACTATTTATAAAAAACTCTACATTTATTCAACTAGTTGTTTACCTGAATAATATATATTACCTGAATATCAAGGCACCGTTGCCATTCTGATGGCAACGGTGTCTCAAGATGGAGTTCGATATCAGAGAAATATTTAGTGGTTGTGACGGTGGCGGTGGAAGGAACACCCTTGTGATTCATCCATTGCCTAAAAGGGAGGATGTCCTCAGCTTGAGGATCATGATCCCATTTTCTTTTCTTAGAAATGCTATCAGATTCCAGAGTTGTCTTTCTTTGGTTTAACTCAAGAAAAGTTGTTTGAAATGAGACCATCTTATGTTGTTTTTACTCTAATGGTCTTTTTTTTTCTAGTCTTTCTCTCACTAAAGTTTAAACTTGTATTTAATTGGGGAGTTTGGTGATTGATCAAGTGGAGAAATAAATATATTTGGTGTGTTTATATAGGGAGAAAGAGGAGTGAAGAGCTGCTCATTATGGTGGTGTTGAAGGAGGCAAATAACTGCAAGCAAGAATTTAATAGGGGAAATGCAAAGTGGCCCACAAATAATCTCAGTAGTAACTCATGTACCATATTTGTAATATCATTATGCTTTCTTTCTTTGTATGTCATTCGGCTTCTTTCGACTTGATACCGGTTACCCGTATATCAGTAGTGGGAAGCACGCACTTAGTCGCAATACAATATGTCCCATTGTCTACAATACCTCAGTCTGAACCACTAGACTAAGACATCTTCGGTATCTGCTCATTAACATTGTTGCTACTAAGACGTCTTCACACCAGCGGGCTGTGGCGGGCTTAAACCAAGTTGTGACCGGGCTTCCATATTTATTGCATTTCCAGTAAGGAGTTGGTCCTTTAATAGCATGGATGGCGTAGTCCTAACCAATTTCTCTCTGTTGTGGACTTGTAGTGTACGTAGCAGTATTAGTCGTCAACATTTATACTTGATCTCTTTATTATTAATTATTGTATGTTTAATGTTAAATTCTCTTATTTTCTATTATTATATTGATTATTGAGTCATGTCAACTAACGTGTACTGTTGTTTGAATCTTGTAGCTTACATTATCTTGTTAATCTATTTATTACGTTAGTTCATATGAATGAATGAATGAATGAATAGCTCTTCAAGATATACTGTTATAAGACCCGTGAATAATATTGTGTACTTTACGTTCATGCAAATTATATACTTGTCCCTTAATTTTATGACTACCATACTTGATACTTTGTACTCTTACTACTCAATTGAATGAAAAAATTTAACTTGGGTAAATATGAAAATACAAAGGTGAATCCGTCTATATTTTATCTTTTCATCTAATTACTTTTTACAAGTTATAACCAAATTAAGATGTACGCGGACAGTAAATATATTGTTCTACATAATTGAATATGTCATGTATGTACTAATGTACACATCACTCAGATCAGATTGATGATAATTTCCCAACAATTTACTTATCTATGTTATTTGGCGCATTCTATAATATACTGTAGTATACATCATATCGTTGCTGGATTGTAATTTGTAAACACGAAATTCTTCGGGTCTTCACCTACCAAACATTTTATAATTTGAACGATTTCTATAACCTAGTATATACGTAGAAGTATAATATTAATATAAGATTATTGATACTACTCCCTCCGTCTCGGTCAATTGTTGTCTTATTCTTTTATAGGGTGTCTCAGTCAATTGTTACCTTTTCTATAAATAAAAGGATATCTATCCGTAATTTTATCACGAACTACTATCTTTCCTTAGTCTTTATACCAAAATGAAAGAAAAATAATTGATCGGGACGGAGGGATGGAGTACGTATCAAAGTTAGTAGATAGGTATACTTTGCGGCTGGTAACGTCATGTATGAATCAATGAATGTTATATATTGGGTGCATGGAACCATGCATGATGCATGGCATATGAATATTGATCAAAGTATTAAATAGAGGGTGTGACGTAATAAGAAGATAGTAAACGTATGTATGTATCATGTATGAGTGTATTTAATAGAGTTTTATTGTACAGTTGAACTTAAAGACCTCTTGAATGCCGCTTCAGTCTTGCTCATAATAACATCCCAAATCTAACCTACCCTTTACATTTAAGTCAATATGTTTGAATTTCGACTCCATTGTGTATTGCAAAATTTGCCTTAATCAAATTGGCTCCATCGGCCTTGCATGTAAGTAATACTTATCTCGAGTCGGATCCAAGTACTTGACATAAACTGGACAATTTGATCTGATAATAATTTGAATATCAAATTAACGATCAGAGTTTGATAATGAAAATCAAACTAACCAATAATAACCTGAATAATAGAATTAACAAAATAAAGAATAGAATCTTGAACTAAACATAGGTAACCTAATAAAACCAAAATTTACTAGAACACGTAGGTATTTATAAGCATGTACCCTAGTTAATCAAAAGTAGACCTAACAAACTGATCTAACCCGAGATCAGAAAAGCGTGACCCAAACTTGACCTCAAATACCTGAACTTACCTGACCCAAAATGACCCAACTTGAAGTGATCCGAAGTGATCCAATCAAACGGCCCGAAAAAACTTTTTTTAAGCAAAATCCTGATCCAAAATGACCCAAACGACCCATAATGACCCGCCTCAAAATGACCTGACCCGGCAAAATTGACCTGACCGATAAGTGACCTGGTGATTATATTGACCCGAATATAACTTGATCGGAAGTAACCCGACCGAAATGACCTATTTACCGGGTCTAATTAAAACCAACTTAAATGTCCTAGTTGCCACCAACCATGTATGATTAATCCCATTGCTGTAACTACGGGACATTTTACTAACAAATTTCAAAGTGAAGCATTAGGTTATGATAATCAAGTTTCAACTGTGCAAGTCATAATCCCATCTATTTAATCATTACACTCCTACGGGCCATAATTCAACAAATTTATAAACAATATATATATATATATATATATATATATATAGGGTAGAAAGTCTTAATTGCAACGGGGCGACCCGTCGCAAGCTTGTGACGGGTTAAGCCATCCTCACATAGAACAAGTGGGAGTGGAAGTGGGGGAATCCATTTGTTCCCACTTGCCTCCCCACTTGTACTTTGTGAGGAGAATTTGACCCGTCACAAGCTTGTGACGGATCGTCCCGTCACAAACGAGATTTTGTGTATATAGGGGGTCATAATTTAACAAAATTAAGGCTCCAAGTAGGTCATTTATAAGCACACAACAACCTCGTCAGCTATGACCCGAGCAACCACATCCCCATGACCTATGAATCATAAAAACACTTTAAATAACCCATCAAACCATCCTATACACTTTATTTCTTCTCAACATCCTCGCTTTTATTAACAACTACATTTACCTATCTCTGTCCCACGTCCCTCACCCTTTTTTCTACTTATTTTTTTTTTCTATCTATAACGTCGTTTTTCTTAGTCCTTGTTTATTTTACGTGTCACATGCAAAGTTCTAATATCCTAAAATCATTAGTTACTCTCTCGTTATGTTTATTTGTTTATGTTTACTAGATTATTTTAAGACAATGCTGTAAAATATTAGGGCTCTTCTCAAAATAGTACATACTTTCATTTAACTACATACGAATACTATCAACTAATGTAACATTCCCACTTGATGGAACATGTTGAAGGGCTAGCTACTTGTTTCACTTATTGCCTTTGTTTAAAACACATTGTTATGGTCTCTTCCTATATGTGTGTGGGGGTATTGTCCTACATCGGTAGAATAATTGTGACGGGACTAGCGTGAAGAACTGACATACTCCTCGTATGACTAATTGGTTTTATGATGGAAGCTCACTTGCTTGTGGGTCAATCTCATGCACCTAATTCTATAAGCCCGTTGCGGAACTCAACAAGTGATATCATATAGCTGACGGTTCGGCTTGGGACTGCAGGTGCGATGTGGTGGCGGTACGATATGGTGACGGTGCTCGAGATGGCGCGAAGTAGCGTCGTGGTTGTAGAGTAGCACCACCGTTAGACTCTCACCCTTGGTCGACCGGAGATGCGGAGTATCCTCAATCAACGTATAAACTAACAATTACTCCCTCCGTCCCGGTCATTTGTTTACCATTTCCTTTTTAGGGTGTCTCGCTCATTTGTTTACCTTTCTATATTAGGTATGCTTCCAATGGGTTATTTGATCACCCAATAGAACTTTTATCCACATGTCATCCAATGTCCTTACCCACAAATGGTCCCCTCCCTTCTCCTTAATATTTGTACCAAAAGCAAAGGTAAACAAATGAACGGAACCGAGGGAATATTAAGGAATGGTGAGCATGAGTTTTGAAAACATAGATGGGTCAGTACCATCATATATCAATCAACGTATAAACCAACAACATCAATTATCATCTCAAGTAACCAGTAACCAACATCATCTCCAACTCCAGTAACCGAGCTCCCGCCAAAACGGTAACCCCTGCCAGCGTTATATTGCAGATCTGAACGCCGTTCCACCTACGATGCCAGACCCCAGCACTAGACATCAACAACCCCTCTCATCGAAGCACGAACAAGGACGGACTAGCAAAGAGACAATCTCCAAGCTTGGCAATGGATTAAGGTGAGACCTGGTAGGCTTAAGAAGAAAAGAAGAAAGGATCCACATAAGGATCCAAAAAAAATGAAAACTGACAAAGCATGGTATTGAAATGACATCCGACGCGAACACTGGCAACAAAACGAAGTATCCTCATAAGGACAAATTAAAGCACAACAATCGTCACTACAAAAAAAACCATTGAGCAGGCCTAAGAAATACCCAAGCCCTGAGGTCATATCAAAATCAGATGCTCAGACATCTCAAAGTCATCACGTATCCATAGCGCATCATATCATCAACTAGAGTTGGTAGGGGTATAAGGGTTATAATGGTTATAATGATATTACTTATCGATCAAATCCCATAACATCACATAGTACACATATCATTACCTAATAAACTCCGATAATACCAACACTTTTGCATCACCAATACCGTATCACACACTATCATGCCAGTAACTAATAAATCCACAACTACTTCAATTCATTACGCTATCAACATGGGTTATTAAAGATTGTCCCATGTATGGTTCCTTATGGGCCTATAGCCCGGTTATATAGCTTATATGGAATCTTAAAGATCTTATATTTAGTGAGGGCAAGTATATGGACGAGATTCGCCATAAGATTAACTTTTGAGGTAGTTTGGAAAGGTATATGATGCGGGGAATGTTACGTTTTTTTGGTAAGATATGGTGAGCTGTTAAGAGGTCGTTTGAGAGGGGTCAGGATAGTTTGTATCTTGGGGACCAAGTTAGAAGTATTAAGGTGTAAGATACTTGGGTTTAATCGTGGTTAAATGGGTCGAATATTTGGCTATGGAGGGCTATGTTTTGTGCGCAAAACAGGGGCGTCAAGGGAGGCTCTTAGGATGGAATTTTTGGCGTGTTTGGACGTGGCTAAGATTTGGATTAGGTTCTTGGTCATGGCCATGGGTGTGGGCAAGGCATGGGGCTGGTTGGTGTTGGGTTAGGGGCTTGTTGGCGTCAGATTTGGGGTGTGAACACAGTGCACAAGCTGTAGGGGGACTGAACATGGTAGTTGGGTTAGGACATAAATGTAGGGCTTTGGGGTGGGCTTGATGGGGTTCGAACATGGGATCTAAGTAGGGGGAGCAAAAACTTATATCTGATACGGTTTTTTAAACCGTATCGGATATCCAGTTTTAAAAATCTCATTTTTTACGTATATACAGTTTTCGTATATAAGGTTTTTCCGTATATCCGGAAACCGTATATACGGTATCCAGTTTTTAGTTCAATTAATGTAATTAACTAGTATAAGAGTAAATAACATAAAATGTATAAAAGTAATAAGATTGAGTCACCTATATACTCGATGTTTTGTGATTTTATGATTTTATTTTAATATTTTCTATTAAAAATAGGAACAATATCGAAACATATGATTTCTAATTTTGTCGATACGTATCCGATACGTTTTTCTAAAAACTGTATCATATATACAAAAATTCGTATCGGATATACGGAAATCCGTATAATTGAAACCGTATGTCGTATCGGATACGTATAATAAAACTGCATCCTATAATTTTGCTCAGCCCTAGATCTAAGGGGGTGGGCGAATAGATTGAACTTGCAAAGAAATACGAGCCTAAATCACGCAAAAAAATGAGCTCAAAAATCGCTCTAAAACCAAGCTCAAAAACCGCCTTAAAACTTGATTTTTCAAAATAAAAATAAAAACGATTAACCATAAATGCTTTCAAGTGTGAATGATGAAATTTACGTGCGTTGATCTTACAATTCCTAAACACTATGACAAGATGTTGTTTTAGTTTGGGAATTGTACATTATCACTTGCTATGATTAGGTGAAGTATAAACCTGATCGAGTTTTCTTCATTTGGTTTAGATGAGCACTCCTAATATATGTTTTGAAATTTTTTTCTCACTCCAAATAAGTTTTGATGAAAGGTTGGTCATTCATGCCCTCAATATTTGTTAAACTTTGTGTTTAAGTTACCCACAATGGTTGTTTACTTAGATATGTTTTGAAGTGTTGGCGAAAGCTAGCTAGTGGTCTTTTGTATTGTATTCGTTACAATGAAAAACTATATGTAACACCCTCATATACCAAAGAGCCTTACAAGACCTCATTAGCACATGGGGATGCTACCATCTCGGTTGCCCGGGAAGTATATATCAAAACTCACAATAAAGAAACAATACTTTATTTAAATCCAGTAGTTTAAACTCAAATTACATAATTCCAAACTAGACGGCATACCGTCTAGACCAACAGTCCAAATGCGAACATAACGATGAAGTAAAGTAAAGTCTAAAATCTAATAGACTCAGGGGAAGCTATGACTCGATAGTGGTGATCCCATCAACATCCCAGCGCAGCTCAACGAGTTACCTGTTGATCACCTGCTCACCATTCCCCAATGGATCACAGCAGTTTTGGAAAACATTAACGGGGACAGTAACAATATATACCGACCAATGTACAAGACAAGCAATAGAGAAAGAGAAACCAGAGGGCCACCGCAGCGGTTACCTCAGCAGCATCAGGTTACCATTTATGACCTGCAAAACCACCAATTGACCCTAGACCGCAGCGATAGGCGTTGAAATCCCCTCTCACCACAACAAGAGTACCCGGAACATTAATGTGCACACCCCATCGTAGCGGGAGAACTATGAGAGGCAAACTCGGGTGTGAAACCGTCTCCCGACGGATCACCAACACAGTAACCATAGTAATAACCCAAACTCCAATCCCGAACTCCATCACCATCATCATCAATTAATCAAATAACATATAAAATAAATCTTATCATATCAATTAGAATAATTGTACTGAGTAGGGAAACCCTACCTTATTCGCAAGTTCCGCAAGAAGACAAGCAATCAACTCAGAAATCCTCTTATACAAAGTCTCACCCTAATCATACTAGGATTATACAATTAATATTACTCATCCTCCCTTTCCCCCCAATTCAATTAGGGTTCGGTGTGTTACAATTATTCATACAAAATCTTTTAGTAGGATTACTTACCGAAACAATCAACAAAGCAAGGAGAGATCTGATCTGGCACATAATGATTAAGGTTGTCTTACGCAGTTTGAAAGAATTTTAGGGTTTTGAGAATAACGTAAACTGAAATTATGTTTCAATCTTTCTTAATAATTAAAGCCTTAATCAAACTGTCTGGAATAACATCTTCGACAGGTGTACTCGGTCGAGTACTAGCCATACTCGGCCGAGTACCACAGAACAGAATATTGTTCAACAGACACACCGACTTCACTCGGCCGAATACACACTACTCGGCCGATTACCACAACCCCTCGATCGAGTAAGCTAAGCCTAACTCGACCGAATACCTAGTACTCAGAAATACGGAGTGTTACAGTCTTCCCTCCTTAAAACGAACTTCGTCCTCGAATTTCACAACCATACTCATATCACAACAAGACAAAACATGCAACAACAACACGACAACAAGAAGACCATACATATGACCTCTGACCCACACGAATCTCCAACAAATACAATTAAGACCAATAATAAGTCAAACGTCTTACAAAACTAATACAGGTTATTACACTATCTCTTGGTGAATGGGATAATTTTGTAAACCCGCGTAAAGCCACGCACCATGCTAAGGATAGTGTAACTTCTCTTCATTTTTTGGATAGTAGGAGTAGTTACATGATCCAAGGTAAACATGATAGTTTGTTCTATTAATGAACAATTATTAACTTGTAGTTCAAGTTATGCGGATTAATATAAGGTCGATATTTAAGGTATTTTGTTTTTTATGGAGGATAATGAGATTTGTTCCTTCTATTCATTTTTTGGGTACCACTTTTAGTAAGTGGTAGCTATCACTTTTAGTAAGTGAGAGTTTTCACTAAATATTAAAAATTGGATTTTTATTATGAGAGTAGATAGACATTGTGACAGTAAATGGTTATGGTTATAAGGTTTAAGACTATTTTGTGATATGTTCTCAAATGTTACGTGTCACTAATAAGAACTTGTGCGACTTTTAACAATTTGTCTCACAATAATTTTGTTTTGGTGCAATATTAAAGTCTACTAATAGAGGGAGCTACCCTAGCTGGTCACCTCGACATGCCTGACTCAGTGGTTAGGGCACCTGTGGTAGGGCTGGTCAACCATTCAATTCGAACTGGACCAGACACTACAAGAGAATGATGTTTTAGCTACTAAATTAGCAACTGAGTGAAACTCAGTAGCTATATATATAACTTAGGGGGCGTTTGGTTCGAAAGGAAGGAATGGAATGGTATGGAATGTCATACCATTAAGGATTGGATTCTATATCCCATACTTGCTTTATATTGTTTGGTTCAACCTTGTAATGGAATAGAATGTCAAAGATTATGGAATGGAGTTTGAATCTTGGGGTAAGATTTGGGTATGAGATTAGAGGGGGTTGGAATGGATTTAGAATCCATTAGGATTCTAACTCCATTCCAAATTGCCCCAACCAAACACTAGAATGGAGCAAATCCATTCCATTCCATTCCAACTCCTCCAACCAAACACCCCCTTAGTGACTAATGTTGAGACAAAAAATATATTTAGTCTCTACATAGGAGACCAAACTATAAAGGTAGCTAATTAAGTCTTTATATTAGAGACTAAATCAAGGAGGTAGCAAATTTAGTATCCAATTTAAGTTTTTAGATACGAAAGTTTGTCGGTAGCTAGAGTTGTCTCTATATACGTCGACACAATATAACAGAACAATCTATTTAGTCGCTACCTATGAGATCAAAAAAAATTAATATATAAGTACGTAGTTAATATAGAGACAACACAAAGTGTTGAGTAGCAAATCTAGTATCTAATTTTAGTTTTTTGCTAGGGAAATACATTGGTAGCTAAAGTTAATTTTCACTATCATGTATATTGTACATTTAATACAAAATAAATATCAATGTGAAATATACTTTTGAATTATTATCATAGTCTACTTATATTATTATAATTATTATTAAAAAGTACCTTATAATGCACATACGTAAGAATGACGTACTTTTACGTTAAAGTAGATATTCATTACCCAAATAGTCATTAATCTTCATGTGGCTCAATGGTTAGAATGTCAGTTATGGTGTTGTAGGTCACGAGATCGATTCCTATTAACAACTTAAATTGTTAATTTCTCTACAAGATGTGGTGCATGGACATGCATCCATGCTCGACGAGCTAGGCTGTAGGCGATGGTCCTATGTATGTTTAGACTATATATGTTCCTTATTTTCGGAACTTGGGATATTCGAATGTCGTCTTGGTGGTATGATTTGAAGATTACTTCAAGACTAAGTTATGCATTGATATTTCTCTTTATATTTTGCGAACTATTACGTGAGTTCTACATGTGTTTTGAAGAAGATGAAAGTTTATATAATTTTCCTTTATTTGGTTAAAAAATGAAATCATTATATGGTTTCAAAGATTTCTCAAAGATTTTTAATGTTACCCACTTATTGTAAAAGTAGCATTCATAAGTTTATAATGCTTGTATGGAAGGTCTAAGTACGAACTAGCCAAAATTTTCGTAGTTTAAAAGTATAATGTTTGATTTCTTGCAAATCTGATTTTCTGACTCTTTATCTAAATCAGGTCTGATATAGGATAATCTATACAAATGTTTCGGATTGAAAAAATCGGATGTCCAAAGCATTTAGAATCAAGTAGGGAATAATGAAATTTTTGAGTTTGAGATTAGAACCGAGTATCGAATTCGGATCGAATATCCAATTCATGCTCTGACATATGAATTTTTTTCTTAAGTAGGCTTTGAACCATACTTATTTACAAAAGTAGGGTTCTTTCATGCTTAATTACAAAAAATGGGTCCACGTCATCAAAACTTTTTTTTTTGTTGTCTGTTCACTCAGTCGCTGAACCATTCAGCGACTGAGTTCTTTGGTGAATTTTTTTTTTGACCTCAAATATCAGACCATTGGCAGAAACACTCCCATAATGCTCAAGTTCTCAGTCGCTGAATGGTTCAGCGACTGAGTTCTTTGGTGAATTTTTTTTTTTACGTCAAATATCAGACCATTGGCAGAAACACTCCCATAATGCTCAAGTTCTCAGTCGCTGAATGGTTTAGCGACTGAGTTCTTTGGTGAATTTTTTTTTTACGTCAAATATCAGACCATTGGCAGAAACACTCCCATAATGCTCAAGTTCTCAGTCGCTGAATGGTTCAGCGACTTAGTTCTTTGATTATTTTGTTTTTTTACGTCAATAATCAGACTCTTGACAGAAGATCTGCCATTTTGCTCAAGTACTCAGTCGCTTAATGGTTCAGCGACTGAGTTCTTTGATATTTTTTTTTTAAACCTCAATAATCACAATATTTCCCAAAATATTTTCCATACGTGTTTGTACCTACAACCGTCCATACCCATTGTTGAAGAAACACATAAATTTGATATAAAAGGAACTTAAAATTCTTACACTTAATCCAATACATAACATTAAGTTTTCTTAAAACATAACTATCTAACCAACACATATTTGAAATCTAATACATATTTTCTAGTTGCGTTTTTTCCCCTTCTTGCGTGTTCTTTGAGATGACTCCGCTTCTTCACTTTCTTGAGTCATGACTTGTTGCCTATGTGCAAGGTGACGGAAGTCATATCTTGGTGGACTAGGAGGCCTTGGCTCTTGGTAGTTGATCAGATGCCCTTGTCCCGTATTTACAAGCGAATTGAGAGACATGTTCCGCATCTTCTCTATCATAGCATATTGAGCCAAAGGGATGTCATCGGGCATGTTGGAAATCATTTGCTCAGTTGTGTTGTAGGTAACCATGCTTGTTTGAGTCTGAATCAATTTATTATATTTGTACATTAAGTAAATTCTATATTAGAAAGAATGAATTAAACAATTTGTAATTTTGTATATAAATAAGAAAACAAATACTTACTAGTATTTGGAAGTCCGCCGCGGTTGGGTAATAGTAGTGATGATCCTCGTAGTCATCGTTCACAGTTTGGCTTAGAGGTGTAATGATGCGACGGGTAATAGCATTGTACCACTCAAAGTACTCGTCTTTAAAGCTCATCAAACCACAAAAAGGAAGCCCCGACTCCACTATATTTGACATTCGGTTTTCCCATTTAGCAATCGACTCTTGATGTATAGTCTCATAGTTACCCGACCAGTCGCCCTTTCTACTAATACCATGCAATCTGGTGCAAGTGCTACCCATTTCAGGGATCATTTGTTGCCACCCGAATTGTCGAGTACATCTATTTGGGAAATGCCATTCAACCATTTCAAAGCAAATAAGCGGAGCAATAACGGTCCATTCGGCTTGGTCTTGGACACATATTGGGGAGAGGTGTTGTACCACACTTGGTGTGTATGGTTGCCATACGAATTGCAATTCCACCATCTTGTCTAAGAGGTCCCTAATGACTACCAACCCGAGTCTATGATCCTTAAATCCCCGTTGCACTCTTAGCCATTTACATCCCAAAGGATCTAGCCCAGTCAATACATGACTCCCAAGGGGATATGCTACCCCAGCCTGTCGAGGTACACGGGACCTAACTATGTCCGGGCGTCCAATTGACACTCTTTCCCAACTCCATAATTGCAATAATAGTAAAGGGCCGGCTATTTCAAAACAATCAACTTTAGAGGCTTTACACAAATTTCGGTAAAGGCATGCCAAGACCCCACTTCCCCAACTAATGTCGTCTATTTGATCCAAATTCTCCAAAAGGGGTAAATAAATTAAACTCACGGTGCTACCGGATTTATCCGGAAACAAGAGAGCCCCAAACAAATAAAGCAAATAAGCTCTTACGTGGCAATGCAATTGATATTGAGAATTAATGTTTGCCACGTTTTGAAAATTGTCATGAAGCCAAGTAAGTTTTAATTTTGACCCTTTTATAGCTTTAATTGACGGTGTTGCTCCTAGCAGACGCACACATAAATTGAGCCACCCCCCCTCACTTGAACCCGTTACCGGTCTCCCACTAATTCTAAGGCCGAAAAGCATGGCCACATCTTGAAGGGTGACAGTTGCCTCACCAAAAGGCAAATGAAAGGTGTGAGTCTCTTGTCTCCACCTTTCTACCAAAGCCGTGATCAAATCGGCATCCAATGGGACATAACAAAATCGAGTAATACCTCGGAATTGGGTGTTGTTTACATATGTAAGAACCGCCTCAGGAACTTTAAATGCTTTAAAGGCTTTCATGTGGCCACGTAAGGTGAGAGGTTTAAGTTCTTCTCCTTTCCAAATCGCCTGACTACGGTGAGTCGATTGGAGATAAAGAATTTTTCCATCATCGGGTCCGGGATCCATCTGAAAAGAAAATTACATGAGGAAGTTGAAAATGTATAGAAGAAATAAATATATATAGAAAATTATATATAGAAGAAATAAATTAAAACTACATAATTGAAAATGTATAAGAAATAAAACAAAAACATAATAAATATAAAATAGAAGTCATACATAATTATATTGAAATGGTTGGTTACAAAAGTAATTGACTACATAACTAAAATTGAAACTACAAACAAGAATTACAAATTACATAGTAAATTCAATAGTTTGTGATGAGCTAGCATTTGAAGGACAACTACGTTTATTATGACCTGCTACACGACATAAACTACATGAGGAAGTTGCTCGTTGATCCATTTCATTGTGGATTCTTTTCGACTTTGGACGACCTTTTGCTCTTTTCAATTTATCATTTGGTGTCAATTTTGGTCTCACCCATGGCATCCAATATGACTCATCCGAAACCTGGTGGAAACTTGAGCGATATGAGCCATGGTACTCTCCACTTGAGTAGAATGGATCAACATATTGATCGGAACTTATACTGTTAGCTCGACAAACTGCCATTACATGAGAACATGGTATGTGATAGATTTGCCATTTGTTGCATGTGCAAGTTCTATCTGAAAGAATGACTGTGTGACCATGATTACCTTCACTCCCAAGTCTATTCCCTCTTCCCGTGACAACCTCATATAGACCTCTTCGTGCATCATAACAAGTAACTTTGTGATGAGCCGCCCGTTTCACATTTTCAGCAAGCTTTTCAGTCACTTTCTCCGACCACATACATCCCTCTAACAACCTTTTGTTAGCATCCTCACGGTGCTTTACAAAGTACGAGTTGATCCTAAAAAATGTTGCCTTAACAAGTGCGGTGATAGATAAAAAACGAACACGTTTAAGAACACCATTAAAACATTCCGAATTGTTGGTTGTTTTGATGCCATAACGGTGTCCACCATCATGACACAAAGACCATTTGCTAAGTGGGATACTTTCCAAAAGTACCTTTGCACTTCGGTTAATACTACCAATTTTTTGCATGCCTTTGTTAAACCTTTTACGTTGTGCCGCGCATGCCGTTGAAAGGAACGCAAGCTTCAATTCATTACTTTTGAACTTTGTGTTTATGTTTGATGCTTGATGTCGGGTACAAAATCTATGAAACGCTTGTGGCTCGGTCCATCCACCACCCACTTTTGACATTGCCGTCATGATACCTACATGACGATCCGATATAACGCAAATTCCCTCTCGTTGTGTGACATGTTTCCTTATGCAATCCATAAACCACCCCCAAGTATCGATACTCTCACAATCAACTATAGCAAAAGCTAAAGGATAAATTTGATCATTGGCATCCACCCCAATTGCAATCAAAAGAACTCCTTTATACTTACCATACAAATGAGTTCCGTCTACGGTAAGAATTGGTCTACAATGTTCAAAACCCCTAATTGAAGGCCCAAATGCCCAAAATACACGATCAAAAACACGAACATTAGAAGGACCCCCAACTTTGTAGGCAAATTTTACAACGGTACCCGGGTTTGTGGTTTTCAATGCTTAGAGGTAACGGGGAAGTAGAGCATAAGATCCTTTCCAATCACCATACAAATCCGCCATAGCTTTTTGTTTAGCATGCCATGTTTTCATGTAGCTAGGTTCGAAGTTGAATTGAGTGAGAATGTTGGCTCTAAGATTAGATATTTTCACACCCCAATCGGCATCAACTACCGTCCTAATGTGTTTCGCAATAAAACCATTGCTCAAATTAGGATGATCAAGCGGTGGTGCATCAACCACACAAGAGGTATTGTGAGGACCCTTATATGTAACTATAGTGAAAGAATCATTGCTAGCTTCTTTATTAGAGGCCCTCAATGTCCAATCGCATGGACTTGGTTTTCTAGAACATTTGAATGTTACAGTGAGTGGTTTTGATTCCGTCGTTTTGAATGTTTGATTTCTTTCAATGTGATATTGACGGACATATTGTGACAAACCCAATTTATTATTGAACCTTTGACCAACAAGAAACTCCCCACCATCATAACAAGGAACATCAACCTTACCACACCATCTATTAACATACTCCAAATCAATAGATGGTACCCGGCTAAACTCAATTGTAGGAGCAGAAGGGGTAACAAGATCCTCACACTCATCATCCGATTCATTCATCAATAACTCATCCTCATCCTCATCAATCTCATCATCATTGGAATTCAAATCATATTGCTCTTGATCAACACTATTACTAGAAAATGGAGCACTCAGCAAAGGATTCTCACCCCTCATAGCTTGATTTAACATGTTCGTAAATAAGTTACGAGGTTGTTGGATGGGTATCAAACTAATGTATAGGTCCATTGAAGAGGCATTCATTTGATAAACACTAGCCCACAAAGCTTTCAATGATTTATCATTATTCAAAGATAACACCTTGTAGCCTCTAGCATTAGGATACTTCATCTTAATATCTAACCCAAATTCACTGCTATTAACCTCTAACTCCTCTCAAATTAAGGAAGTAAGTTCATCAAAGTTATGGTTACTATTGACAAAAACAAAGAAAGGTTCACCATCTTTGTAAGACACATTTTCCCCTTCAACAACTATTTCACCATTAGAGTAACAACATAAGGGATAATTAGTTTTCTCCATATTCAAACTTTACCTATTATCAAACTAAAAGAACCTAACTAAACAACTAGCAACACCAAAATCAAACAAATGAACAAAATATATACTAATTGCAAAAACCTAGAAATTTACTAATTAAACCAACATTCATATAAAACTAACAAGATTTAAAGGTTCAATGCAAGTATACAATACCTTGAAAGAAGTTAGGAAGAGATATGAAGTGGATTAGGGTTGAATTGAGGGAATGAATTGGGGATGAAGGATTTTCGGGTTTTTTAGGGTTGGGGGTTTAATTTGGGGATTTTTGGATTTAGAATAAATGAATGGGGGAAGAGGGGTTTCGCGTGTTTTATTACCTCAGCCAAGAACTCAGTCGCTGAATGGTTCAGCGACTGAGAACTTGAGCAAAATGGCCAGGTGTCTGCTATTGGACGTAAAAAAAAAAATCATCACAGAACTCAGTCGCTGAACCATTCAGCGACTGAGAACTTGAGCATTATGGGAGTGTTTCTGCCAATGGTCTGATATTTGACGTAAAAAAAAAAATTCACCAAAGAACTCAGTCGCTGAACCATTCAGCGACTGAGTGAACAGACAACAAAAAAAAAAAAGTTTTGATGACGTGGACCCATTTTTTGTAAATAAGTATGAAAGAACCCTACTTTTATAAATAAGTATGGTTCAAAGCCTACTTAAGAAAAAAATTCCTGACATATCTATAGGCGTTTGGTGACTGAGGGAAAGATAAGGAAATACTGGGTTTAAATTAGCAAGTGACTCTTGCCTACCAGCCTTCATTAACTGTTGATCATCTTAAATACACTTAAATGCTGAATTTAAGGAAGAGCATTCAAACGCCTCGCTTACTACAACAACAAAATACTCATTCTTCATTAACTACTAGTACTACTACTATTAATTCTACAACTCCACAATTTCTTTTGTTCAACGGCCTTAAGGTGCGATCAAAAGAGAAGTGACCATTTTTTAATAAATAGTCACCATTTTTATGTTAAATAATAGCCATTTTTTATGATTAAAAGATTGACAATTATTTTCAAAGTAGTCACTTTTTACATAAAAGTGATCACTATTGACTAAACAGTGATCACATTTTCTAAAAAACACACGATAAGAGACCGTCGCATAGGATAACAACGGCTACAACTATATTATTTTCTTTCTCTCTCTGTGTGTCTCTGATCAATCTCTTCTTCATCTATGCCGCTTTCACCACCGTCTCTTTAATAGTTAGTCTCACTTAAAACATTCGTTCGTTGAGATGTCACTATAACGGGACAACGGTGGATATAGACTTCCCACACCAAGCATTACTCTTATTCTTACACTACAAGAGAATGATGCTTTAACTACTGAATTAACAGCTGAGTGAAACTCAGTAGCTAAATATATAACTTAGCGACTAATATTGAGACAAAAAATATATTTAGTCTCTACATAGGAGACCAAACTATAATGGTAGCTAATTACGTCTTTATTTTAGAGACTAAATAAAGGCGGTAGCAAATTTAGTGTCCAATTTAAGTTTTTAGATACGAAGGTTTGTCGGTAGCTAGAGCTGTCTCTATATATGTCGACACAATATAACAGAACAATCTATTTAGTCGCTACCTATGAGACCAAAAAAAATTAGTATAGAAGTACGTAGTTAATATAGAGACAACACAAAATGAGTAGTAAATTTAGTATCTAATTTTAGTTTTTTGCTACGGAAATACATTGGTAGCTAAAGTTAATTTTTACTATCATATATATTGTACATTTAATACAAAATAATTATCAATGTGAAATATACTTTTGAATTATTATCATAGTCTACTTATATTATTATAATTATCATTAAAAAGTACCTTATAATGCCCATACGTAACAATGACTTTTACCTTAAATAGAAATTCATTACCCAAATACTCATTAATCTTCATTTGCCTCAATGGTTAGAATGTCAGTTATGATGTTGTAGGTCACGGGATCGATTCCTCTTAACAACATAAATTGTTAATTTCTCTACAAGAGGTGGTGCATGGAGATGCATGCATGCTCGATGAGCTAGGCGGTGGGTGGAAGTCCTACGTGACATGTCGCGCAATGAGTGCGGAGGCCTAGCTATCTAGGGTGATGTGGCAAATATGGGGCCCATATTTATTGTTTCCTAGACAATTTAGCCACTTCAACTTTCGTCTCTAAAGCTGTCGCAAAAGTAGATACTTCGAATTCGGTAGCTATTTTTTGGTAGCCAATTCCGTAGCAAAATTAGCGACAAGGCTTTTAGCTACGAACCATCTACCGTCGCAAATTCCGTCTCTATTTGTAATTAGCTACCGAAAACTAGTGATTTGCTACTGAAATATTGGTAGCTAATTAGCTTCCACCTTGTAGTGTTAGTCACCCCAATGGCGGCCAAACTCGTAACCTTCACGTCGGGTGAAACCTATACCCGTATCCGCCTCATTTACCCACTAACGCGCGTTATATCATAATTTTCGTCGATCCTACTTTTTAAGATGTTGTTTGGCAAGCTACTTTTTTGAAATGTTTTGGTTGTTTTGCCTTATTTTTGTAAAAGCTTTTTTTTAAAGGATTAATTGATAGGAATACTATATACTATGAGGGTGCTACTCAAAATACTACAAACTTCATTTTAACTACCAATAAAACCACATATTGCCCCCTTCGCTTTTATTATAGTAAATATATGACCGGTTACTTGCTAAGCAGGTGAATAAATTTGTAAATCTCCCTTACCCCCTCTTTTTCTCATTTCTATGTTAACCTCTCACCTTTAGCACCATTAAAGCTCTTTCGCTTCTGCAACAACAACTCCATTGATGATCTAACCTCACCTCCCACCATTTTCTACCACCCACTTGTAAGAATTATTATTTAATTCTCTGTTATGTGATCCTAATTACCGATGTCAGTCACCTTGATTAATAACGGTTAAATATAATGTTCCGGGTTTTTAGTAGGAGTAATAGATTAAGTGGATTACGGTTAATGTTTACAGGCCATTAACGCATCAGGCCCACTTATCTTATTAAGCCCCTCCCGCCATCTCTCTATATAAGCAAAACATGTTTGTACTTTAACCTAATTCATTGATATTAAGAAAACACACATAAAGAAAGTGAATTAGAGAATAAGGAAGGCAGGAGAAGGCAAAACAATAAGGGTTCATCTTTTATCTTTCTCAAATGATTTTATTATCAGATCTAATGGCTACATCACGTAAGTACCTCTCAGTAATTATCGCTTTAATCAAGATCCTATAATTTATGTTTACATGTGGTATCAGAGCAGGATTGTGATTACAGTTATAATTCTGATTAATGTTTTGATTATGTTTTTATGAATGAATTTAATGCTTTAATCATGATGTTATATATTCATTCATAATTGATTGTATACCCTTATGATTGATAACGTATCCTTATAGTATGATCGTTTCCGCTGCCCTAATCGAATTATTTCGTTTTATATGATTTATGATGATTATTATATGATTTATGATGATTATTTGCGCTGCCCTAATCGAATTATTTCGTTTTATATGATTTAAGATGATTATTTGCGCTGCCCTAATTCGATTTGTATGGTTTATTATGATTATTGTTTGCGTATGAATGTCGTGTGACCTATACCACACTCGATCGAGCTAATGCTTCACTCGATCGAGATGGTTTATTCATGATGTTGCTCGATCGAGCTAATGCTCCACTCGATCGAGATCTTTTGTCTTCGATGTTACTCGATCGAGCTGATGTCTTACTCGATCGAGGTCTGCCCGTGTTGGTTCGATACTTAATGTTTGTTTTTCATTGTATGCTCGTATAATATTATGTTATTATGCTTATAGAATTAATTTAAATTATCATATTTTATGTAAGCATACATTCTTATTGTAGATTAATTATATCTTATGTATCGATTAAAGGAGACCTTCGCATTATGACGAGTTGAAATTCACCACAGTGATTTCATCTCGTACGCGATCAGATCTCATAATGTAATTAAATTGGGCATTCACATTATGTTGATGTTCACCACAGTGGACTCAAATTATGCAGTGAATATCCGACTAAGCATCTAATGGGGTGAAATAACTTGTATTAAGGTTTTACCCACAGGTAACCTGACATTAAAGTGAAACGCTCATTAAAGAGAGTATACTTGATTATGTAATTAAGCATGCGTAGGTTGTCCACAGATACTGCACTTGCTTAATGAATGTTTATAAGTTACTCATTTAAGTTTCAAGTCTTAGTCATAGTTGCTATTGCGTGATAAACTCAAAGCCTAATGTTCTGAGCATTGTTCATAATGCAGTACCGTTGCAAAGCTCTCTCAATAACTGTGTCCAAGCAGTGCCACAACTTGATGGTACTAATTACTCAGAATGGAAGGAGCATCTCGAGTTCCATTTAGGTATTCTTGAACTTGATCAGGTGCTTAATGGAACAACTCCTGCTAAACGAGCTTCTGATGCGAGTAAAGAAGTACTTGATGAGTATAACTGGTGGAAGAAATGTGACAGTCTTTGCTTAAAGTTCTTACGACTTACCACTGCACCAAACATTAAGTCCTCCATTTCGGAGACAGGCTGTACTACAGCCAGTAAGTACATGGAAATCATTAAGGAACGCTTTTAGACTACCGATAAAGCGGTAGCTGGAAGGCTTATGTCTGAACTTACCACTGCTAAGTATAATGAGAATGTCACCACCATGCAGCAACATGTGCTGCACATGACAAATATGGCAGCTAAGTTGGGAAAAATGGGCATGAAAGTTGAGGATTCGTTCCTCGCCCAGTTTATAATCAACTCTCTGCCTGATAAGTTTGACGCTTTTCATCTTCATTACAACACCGTTAAAGAAATTTGGAGTGTTAATGAATTGACCAATAAACTGGTTCAGGAAGCAGCAAGAATCAAACAGAAAGATGAGGCTGATGCATCAAGTAAGAATGGTGGTTTACCCCAGGCACATCATGTGCATCATGTAAGCGGGAAATCTAAAGGTAAGTTTAGAAACATAAAGGGCATTAAGTCAAGTCCTTCTGATAAACCGTCTGCATCTGGCATAAAGAAAGAAATTAAGAAGCAGGAAAGGTTCTTTTTCTGTAGGAAACCTAGGCACTTTCAGCAAGACTGCATAAAGCGTAAGAATTAGTTCGAAAAGAAGGGTAAGCCTTTGGCTTTAGTATGTTTCGAATCAAATTATGTTGAAATTCCTTCTAATACATGGTGGCTAGATACATGCTCTAATGTACGTATTTCGAATTCCTTGCAGGGATTCCTTACGACAAGAACCATAAATCCAAATGAGGCCTCCTTATACATGGGGAATAAAGAAAAAGCCTCAGTAGAAGCCATTGGAAGATTTAGCTTGGAATTAAGCACTGGATTTAAGTTGATTTTGGAGGATACATACACTTTATGTTCCCTCCTTCGGACGCAATTTAATTCCAGTTTCTAAGTTAGATAATAATGGTTTTAGATAATGTTTTGGACAAGGTTGTTTCAATATGTATCGAGACAATATTTTTGTTGGTTCTGGGATTTTAGAAAACGGATTGTATCGAATTTATTTAGATAAATTGTTTTCAGAATCTCTTTGTGTTTCTCATAATGTTTCTCTGCATAATAATGTTGGTTCGAAACGTGGAAGGTCTAATGAAAGTTCCTCCTTCTTATGGCATAAACGTTTGGCCCATATTTCAAGAGAAAGAATGAGCATATTGGTTAAAAACAATATGTTACCTTTTCTTGATTTTACGGATTTTGGGACGTGTGTGGAATGCATTAAAGGTAAGCAAACCAAACACACCAAGAAAGGGTCCACAAGAAGCACTGCTCTATTAGAAATTATACATACATACATTTGTGGTCCATTTGATGTTCCCTCCATGAGCGGAGAGAAATATTTCATCACCTTTATCGATGATTATTCACGTTATTGTTATCTTTACCTTTTGCATGAAAAATCTCAATTAGTAAACGCTTTAGAGGTTTACATTAAGGAGGTGGAAAGCCAATTGGGAAAGAAAGTGAAATCATAAGGTCAGATAGAGGTGGTGAATATTATGGCAAATATGATGAATCAGGACAACATCCTGGCCCCTTTGCAAAACTCCTTGAAAGTTTGGGTATTGTCCCTCAGTACACAAATCTTGGTTCTCCATGGATGAATGGTGTAGCTGAGAGGCGTAATCGAGCCCTATTAGAGGTTGTGAGGACAATGATAAGTAATGCCAACTTACCCATGAAGTTGTGGATGCATGCCCTTATGACTGCTGTGTATGTTGGAAACCTGGTCCCCAGTAAGGCAGTTTCAAAGACACCATTTGAACTGTGAAAAGGGTGGAAACCGTGTCTTCAACATTTGCATGTATGGGGATGCCCAGCAGAGGCACGCATTTATAATCCACATGAAAGGAAACTCGATCAAAGAATCATTAGTGGGTTCTTTAGGCACGCATTTATAATCCACATGAAAGGAAACTCGATCAAAGAATCATTAGTGGGTTCTTTATCGGCTATCCAGAAAAGTCTAAAAGGTATAGGTTTTACTGTCCTACACACAAAACAAGAATTGTGGAAATCGTAAATGCCAAATTCCTTGAGAATGGCGAAGTTAGTGGGAGTGATCAGGTAAGGGATGTCATAGTCAATGATGTAACACCCCATATTTGTTGAAGAGGTCCATTGATAAGTTTAAATGACTAGTGCTTAAAGGGATTGTAAGTACTACTCATATCAACAAAGTGCACTTTCTTTTCTGGTTATCCATGCAAAAGAACTCAAAAGTTAAGCGTGCTTGACT